>OZ023314.1:49894075-50170899 GCA_964007375.1 Ophion obscuratus
TCACGTAATTTATTTTGGGTCTACGAGTTTTTATGATGAAAAAAATTCATGGAACGACAAAGACACAGCGTGCACGGTTGCTAATCGCGGCACGAGCGACAAGCTTCCTTCTTGGCATCAATCATTTGACGCCCAGCACAAAGAAGAATAAAATAACAATGCGTAGTCAAAATAGCAAATTCGTGTGGTAGCTCTCGCATGGCGTTCGAACTATTAGTTCTCGAGCGTTAAGGAGGACTTTGTAGGTATACTCGGCACAAATCGCGAGCATTTTTTCCCTCTTCAAAAGAACATCGTGATTCAATAAAATTTTGCGTACTATCCGTAGTGCCAGTTTTGCGAAATAAAATGTATACGTGCTACTTTTTTTCGCAATCTCATTCAAATTGCAGTCTCGGTGAACGCAATTTCTTAAGGGACAACACCACTGTGACCCCCTGTTTTTTTGCCATTTTTCAAGATTTTTTTTGTGGAAAAAAAGAGATATTCGAAAAAAAATTTTTTTGTTTTGTTCGTTGTTTATTGAAGATACATAAAAAAAAAATTTCAAATTTTTCACGCCTCATGGTGACGCTGGGGAAGCTCCCGCGTCAAGTACTGTTGCCTCTGCAGTGGTTCGCGGCACGCAGCAGAACTCTCTTCAAAGTCGATCTGAAAAAAAATACCGAGTGTTTTCGTTAATAATATGATATTTTGAAGAGAAGTACATAGGGATTTGAAAAAATATTGATTTAAAAAAAATAGGCACGCTTTTGAAATTAAAGGACGGTTTTCGAGCAAAATTTCTCGTCGAAAATAGGCTATAACTTTTTTTATTATTGATATATCGAAAAAATCCTATGTACTTCTTTAGATAATCTAGTTTTATTGATGCAGTCCAAATTTGAAGTCGATCGGATAAAAATTGCTCGAGTTCTGCTGCGTGCCGCACTCAAAAAAGTGGTTTTGAGAAAAACGCGTTCAAAGTTTTAGGTTTGTTAATTTATGCGATAAATTGGAAAAACAAATTTTTACCTTTAATCAGCGATGCCGGCACCATATAGCTGGCCTTCAAGAAGCAAATCATTGTTCCTAGCATCTTTTCTCGAACTTGTAGCGGCTCTTCTTGCCTCTTTTGCAGCGTCTGTGAGCGAGCGCTCCGCCAGCTCGATCCTCGCTGCGTCGGTGTCAACGCAAAAATTGAAACAATTTGGGCCGATAGTTATCCCCAACGCCTCCAAAACTTTCATGAGGCTTCTCAGGCCATCATTGAATAATAATACCGCGATATCAGCTGCAATATCGACGATTGACGAATGACGACTTGAACATTTTTCAATTATCGCCACCTATGGCTTTTTTTCGAAACTATATTTATAACAATAGCCGGTTTTTGTGAAGGGAGACAAAAGAATACCTGGGAAAGACCCGCAGGACCTGGGAAAGGCCCGGTATACCTGCCGACCCTGAGGCGCGCAGCTGCGCGGGACGCCGAGCGTCACGGAGCGCTGCACCGCTCCACAAAATATTCAATATCTCCGAAAATAATTATTTTTTCGACCTGGGTCCAACGGCATCTTAATCTTAAATGTATTTTAGATTTTTCTAGATGGTTTTCAAAAAATCGATTTTTTTAAGCCGTCACAGTGGTGTTGTCCCTTAACAGTCGAAAGAAAACGTGCGTTTTTCGTCCGATGAAAAAAGTAGGAGCGAAAGTCTATTCTCAAAAGGTTTATATTGCTATGTAAAAATTATGAGAAAAAGCGCCTTTAAGGGGTTTAGCTACTGCGACAACCCGAAAATCAAGGCTATTTTTTTATTTAAAAGAATAAGTAAGATAGTTGAAAAATCGTTTGGAGACTTTTTTGTATGTCCATTAACAAAGTTGTGTATCAAATTTCAATGAAAAATATTGATAATTGAAGAAGTTATAAACAATGTCATGAAGCACCCTGAACGAGAGGTGCTTAACTACTATGCACTTGATTTTGGTCACTCGGTTGATCTGAAAAAAAAACGAGTTCTTTTTTCTAACAATAGATAATATTTGCCTTAACCGACCTTTCTTTCTTATCGTGTTTCAATCGTCCAAAAAAAGGTTCTGATGTTTTTATTTGGTTTTTCAAGAAAACATGCTATCTCTATTGATAATAACTAATGAAAAAAAATGTTAAGAAATACGTCGGTCAATACTAATCTACTATTCCACTGTATAAGTGTGCCGAATTTTAAGTCAATCCGTTCATTAGATGTCGAGAAATCGCGTACACATTTCTGAAAAACATCGTTGCGAGAAAAACGCGTTTAAAGTTTTACTAGCAGTTCTATCGTTGTAATTATAAGTTTATCTCCGAATGGCAACTCCTGCACCATATGTTGGATCTTCATATTTAATTTGATTTCACACAGCGACGATTTTTTTTTCTTCAAATTTTCACCGTAGCCTAAAGCCTTAATTTTTCGGAAGGCACAAATCTTATGAACGTTCTATTTCCAACTGGATCTGACCACGATCATCCGTTACCCGTTCCTCGTATGCGATTTTTAATACGATCTTTTCGAGCCGAATACGACTATGAAGCCTCCTTAACTTGACGTAAAATTTAAGAAACTACATTTTTGTCGTTCGTACATTCAAAATTTCAATTATTTTTACCTCGTGTCATTCTTGAGTAGGATTTATTTGCAATATATATTTGTGTGTGGGTGTATATACCGGGTGTCCCTCTTACCTCTGACACCCGAAATAACTCGGTAATTATCGACGTGGCAAAAAAATGTTCCAGACAAAAGTTGTACGGTGTAAAGTGGGTTATCAAGTTCGACCATTTTTTTTATTTCGGAGGAGGCGCTGACGCACAGTGAAGGTCACCTCCACTTTTTCAAAATTAATGGCACCTTTTTTTTCAACCATCTTGAGGAGTACCCCAAGCCGCATAAAAAACATTAGAGGGTCAAAGTCGTACAAGGCCATTCAAGGTCACCTATCAAAATGAAATACAAATATACATATCTCGGATCACTACCAAATATTTCTTAGTGACACGAGATATTTAGATTGGTATAATCGATACTGACTTTGAATGACCTTGAACGACTTTGACCGCCTAATGTTTTTTATGCGGCTCGAGGTACTCAACAAGATGGTTGAAAAAAATGTACCATTCCATTAAGAAAAGTGGAGGTGACCTTCACTGTGCGTCAGCGACTCCACCGAAAAAAAAAATTGGTCGCATTTGATGGCCCCCTTCACACCGCACAATTTTTGTCTGGAACATTTTTTTGTGACGTTGATAATTACCGAGTTATTTCGGATAGCAGAGATAAGAATGACACCCTGTATGTATGTATATATATGTATATATACACACACATACACTACCGTCCAAAAGTTTGGAAACACTCGACCCCGTTCCGAGCCACACAAGAAGTTTCGTCGCTCTTTTAAAAATGACGATATTTTAATTTACCAAGCGGCGTTTCAAAAGAGACATATTTAGCTTTTTTTAAAAAAAATCACGATTTTTCTTTACCCGGTACACACTTTGAAAGATGGTCGTTTTTTGGCTTTTTGGGGGGTTGGAATTTTCGCGCACGAGTCGTGAAAAAAAATTTGACCGTTTTGCCCATGAAAAACTTAAAGCGGGGAGTACAAGCTTCAATTTCGTTTTTTTTTAAGTTTCGTACGATTTTTTTTCGCATAAATATTCAACTTTTGGCAAAAGACGACCATATTTATAAAATGTAGCCTAACTCTGAAACTACTGGGTCGTCGTAAAATTACTAAGAGGGTAAAAAGTTACATACAATCATTTTGGATTAACCAAAAAAAATCAGAATGATAAAAATACAAAATTTGAAAAAAAAAATTCTTTAAAACATTTAAAAAAGTAAGAACAGCTTGTTCCACATTTCCCGAGGATTTGTGGAAAAAGTTGCAAGAAGCTTGGGCCAGTCTGGAGCGGGGTCAAATCGACAAATTGATCGAGCGGATGCCACGTCTTGTGAAAGCTATGATCGCAGTGAAAGGCGGCTTTTTCGATTAAAAAGCCGTGTAGATGAGGTAAGGCACCCAATTTTTGAAGATAAAGAAATATTTCGTTGACTTAAGAAAACATTTAGAATTTTTTTTCGAAGCTTTTTTGTTTTGTTTAATTCTGAAAAAATGTTGGTAAATCCAAAATGATTATATGTAACTTTTCACCCTCTTAGTAGATTTACGAAACTCCACTGGTTTCAGAGTTAGGCTACATTTTATAAATATAGTCGTTTCTTTTGCAAAACGTTGAATATTTATGCGGAAAAAATTCTACGAAACTTTTCAGAAAACGAAATTGAAGCTTGTACTCCCCGCTTTAAGTTTTTCATGGGGAAGACGGTTAACATTTTTTTCACGAGTCGTGCTCTAAAATTTCATCTCCCAAAAAAACCAAAAAACGACCATCTTTCAAAGTGTGTACCGGGTTTTAAAAAAATCGTAATTTTTTTTTTTTTAAAAGCTAAATGTCGCTAAATATGTCCCTTTTGAAACGCCGCTTGGCAAATTAAGATATCATCGTTTTTAAAAGAACGATGAAATTTCTTGTGTGGCTCGGAACCGGGGCGAGTGTTTCCAAACTTTGGGTGTATATATATATATCCATTTGTTTTACAGTACATACAGTACAGTACTCCGTTTTCACACACCGCGTTGTACATTGTACGATTTCCCAATGACGAGATTTATTTTCGTTACATTATACGAAGTCACGTTAGTGAAGAAAAGCCAAGAATATACCACGTAAGAATTCTTATTCGTGCATGTTGGCCAAACGGGTGCGTTTGAATTTTCATTCGCGTCATCACAAATCGCTTGAATCCTTACTTTGCACCGGGTATGTGAACAATATTACTCGAAAGCATGAACAAACCGATATCGTTCGCAATGGCACACAAGCACACGCTCACGCACAAACTTATTTCGCGCAATATTTGAAATTCAAGCTTTCGACAGATGTTTGCAATTTTTTGCATTTTCAAAATATTTTTTACGTATTGTCGACAATTATCGTAAGAGATAAAAAAAAGTAACTGGGGAATTTTCGACAAGCGATATCCCCGATGAAATCGAGCTGGCAAGGGCTTGAAGCACACCCTCATTTTGACAGAACACGACGTAAGAAAAAAAATAGACCTTACTTACACGCACACATACACGGATCACATTAGTCTTATAGTTTGTGTTTGCACTTGAATTCATTTGCCATGACCCTGCACGGCAGCAGGAGGCATGAAAGAACTGAGAAAGGTAGTGGAAGTGAGACCGAGACGGAGGACCTGCACCCATCCCATGGGCATGTATTTCACGAGGATTTAATTCGAGAAGGGACAGCCAATGTCCAGACGTCCCTAGACGAGCTCATGACTGAGTAAGTATTCGAAGAAAAAAAAATGCACGAAAAAAAACAGTGAATTCTCACCGATAACCCTTTCTTCCGTAAAATTGTCAAAACCCAAGAAAAAAAAACAACTGAAATTTACATCTCCGAACTGTTTGCTGCATATTTTCCAAGTATAAAACGATGGACACGGTTCGTATGACACGCAAACTTTTCTACGTAAAACATTATTCGCCAGACGTATCGCAGTGCTCTTCTTGATCACCAACTACCGGCATTCACGCGCTTTTGCTTTTTATTCGTTTGAAAACGAAAAAATTCTAAGCTTGCACATTATATTTTTTTTCGCAATGGACTTGCGGACCCGTGTTCACTTTTCTCATTCTTGTTCCTGAAGGAAGGACTATGAACACGGGGGCAATCGCCTTTCGCTTGAAGCTCGCTGAATCGAATTTAAGCATTCTCTTTTCTCGATATTTATCGAATAGGTATGAATGATTATCCCGTGTGTGTTTTTAGTGGTGCCGTCTACGATGATCATCATTCGGAAAAAACGAGAAGGAAGCGCGGCTCGTTGTTCTTCCGCAAGAAGAAGGTGAGAAATAAAATATAACGAATTTCCGTAGCGTTAACATGACGTTGGGTTCATACGATACAACATATTTTGTTAAGGGGTTAGGCAACTGTGACGACATTTGAGGTTATTTCGAAAATTTGATTTTGATAGATGATTGAATAATCGTGTGGACATTTATTTATATGTTCATTAACAAAGTTGTCTACGAAATATCACCAAAAAAATTTACTGATTGAAGAAATTATAAACAATCTCGTGAAGGACGTTTGAACGTGAAGGGCGCAACGGTGTACTTGATTTTGGCCACCAGGTTGATCTGAAACAAAAAAAGAGATTTTTTTTTAATCGACCATATTGGCTAAGACTTGACCGAGATTTTTTTTGGCGTTTCAATTAGGAGAGAAAATCTGATTTTTTTTTTTTTTTTTTTTTTTCGATTTTTCGAGAAAAAATGGCATTATTGTTAATAACTGATGAAATAAACAGTTAAGAGGAAAAACGTCGGTCAAGACTAAACTACAATCACACTGAATACCCCTACAAAATTTCAAGTCAATCCGTTCATTAGATGTCGAGAAATCGCGTACACCGTTTTTAAAAACATAGTTACGAGAAAAGCGCGTTTAAAGTTTTACTAGCAGTTATATCGTTGTAATAATAAGTTTACCCTCAATCTGCTATTCCTACTCCATATGTTTGACCTTCCCGTTCAATTTGAGTTGCCGTAAGCGAAAAACGAGCGTTCGTCATTTTGACAGTAGCCTAAAGCCCTTAATAATGTATTCTTTTTCTTTTGGAATTTTCCTTCCTCTGCCCTTGCTGGCTTTTATGATCCCATCTCTTCCACTTTTACCCATACGCGTCACTTCGCTATATCCAGTTACTTAGAGATCCCACAAAGTGTTCTCCACCGTCACTCATTTCCCAATAGGGATGTTGCCTACTTTTGGGAAAGTGTTTAAAATTATTCACATATACATAATATATCTCCATATGTTTATTTTATGTATTTACATGCAGCAAATTCTTCAAAAATCGCGTTTAAACCCATCCGTTTGAAAATACGCGCCAAAACGCCCAGATCTGTTATTTCACAGCGTGTGACGTCATATTCTGCAAAATACGGGTCTCTGAACAAACACAATAATAAATATTTCAGAATTAATAAGAGGATGAATTCTAAATTCCATTCATCACCGTATGACTGTCTTGAAAACCTGCAATTAAATAAAACAAAACAAGTTGTAAAACGAAACGTAACCTCAAAAATTTGTTCAAATTATTACAGAGTTTGTAACATTATTAATGCTACATACATTATTCGTTGGACAAATAACAATTATTTACGGTATACTTACCTGAAAGTCTTCACGTTTCTGAATTCTGCGGAGCAAAAGTCGCTGTTTTTCGTAAAGAAATTGGTAACCATTATGCACTCAGTCGTAGGCAAATTCCAACTATTTGCCTTCACGAATCCAGTCTTCATTATTACAGTTCGAGTAAAATTGAAAATCAATCGAGAAATTTTACAAATTGTATTTTAAGACAAAGTAAACAGTAACGGTATAAGCAGTATGCTTAGAGCGTCGCCTCGTTCGTGTTTCGCAAAGTGTGACGTCATGCACTCTGGTGTTCTTTGTCACGTGACTTATAGATATTTTTTGACAATTTATTTATCCGGATTATCTGCAATTTTCACCGAACTGAAATAAAATAGGCACTTCCGAGCATCACTTTAATTATAAGCTATCACCTCGTAACAATATTTTTTTGTTTTTCGGTACCGGAAACGTCCCTATTCATTACTGTATCGCATTTGCACTACTCTTTAATATTTCATTTACTTGAAAAAAAATTGCATCAACGCGAATAACAATTTTAATATCAAAATAACGGATTTTTACCGCGTTGCACAAACTGTGCAAACGTTTTTCAAGTAGTCAATCAATCCATTTTGAGTACTCGATGAAGCTGATCTTTTTGAAATAAAAGAGTCGCCACCGTCCCTGCAAAGATGTATCATATCAAAGATGAAAATCTTTACTGAGCTGTTGGTGAATTTATTGTTTGTTCTCGCGTTTCAGGACAAAAGTTGCAAAAAGCCTAGTCAACAGACCCATCACTGGGTGTCGATGATCACAGGATCTCAGGGGAGCTTCGCGTGCGATTATTGTATGAAGCAATTCGGCAACAAATCCATACTACACTGTGAAAGTAAGTATTAGTACCATTTCGATCGAAAGAAAGAATAGAAAAAAAAAATATTTCCTTCTCGGACGTGAACTTTGGGCATTGCGAGAAATTGTTGAACCTCGTGTTGAGTATGACCGAGGAATATTCATGCCGCGCTGTTCTCGTTCGTAAAATCGTTAGAGGGCCTGTGGGGCTCAATAGCACGTGTATTTTTTCGCTTTTTATTGAAGTTTATGAAGTATCCTGGCCATACATTCATATTATTACACGACAAATAAGAAATACCGCCCGAACCTCACACGACAAAATACATTCACAAGCTATACACTGAGAAAACAGTTTATTTATAGTAAATAAATACATTTAGTTGGCAATTTATTCAAATATTCATTAACTGTTACTTTTGTTAGCCGTTAAGAAATATTCGTGTTCTCATGACAAAATATTATAGCCACAGTATTGCTTTAAAAATAATGATTTATGTGGTCACTTCTATTTCTCTCATCTCAGTAGATGTTTATGGTAATCGAATAACGAGTTGAATGTGTCATATGATGATACAGTTCAAAGGAGTAGAGATTTGTTCACAATTGATATATTTAGATTTGGGGTCGTTAACGTATAGTTGCCGCGACTATCCTGTATTCAATGCAAATGAACATGTCACAACAATTAACCGATCTTCATTCGAAACGACTATCTCGGCCGCATTTGAGCCAAGAGTCGCACAGTTCACGCGACAACTTCTCCATCGTCGACAGTCAATGAATGACTTTGTCCAAATATTCCTTTGGTAACTATACACGAATCTTGATTTGTGCGAATATAAAATATCGTTCACTCAACTATCCTTTACATCTAGGACAACTTTTCCACGGATCTCATTGAATAAACGTCTCACAAGGAACATCCCTCAGGTGACACCCTTCGATTTTCTTGAAATTTGGATATGTTATAAAGCACCGAAAAGTACGCGATACGTATTTTTTTGATCGGCGGAAAAACGGTTTAAAGGGGTAAAACGAACCCTCGAAAATAGGGGTATTTTTTCGTTTTTCGTTGATAACCTTATTGTTCTCATCTCTAATGTGTAGTGCACAAAAAAAATAAACATTGTTGCAATTTGAAATTGTTTAATATCTCGTACCGTTAAAACGTTATCGACGAAAAACGAAAAACATTCCCATTTCTGAGGGTGCGTTTCAGCCCTTAAAACCGTTTTTCCGCCGATAAAAAAATACGTATCGCTTACTTTTCGGTGCTTTATAACATATTCAATTTTCAACAAAATCGAAGGGTGTCACCTGGGGGATGTTCCTTGTCAGTTATAGAAAATGAGTATTTATAGTATATTAATACAAAACATTGGGTTAGACCAACTGTGTATCTATTGTCTGTTAAGAACGGATATGTTCCATTAAAGTAACCATTTCTTAACTATTACCGAATCTTTATTTGTGACAATTCCGAGGCTCAAATGAATGATTCATTAACTGTAAGAAGATATTTATTTCGCCATATCCAACTTTACAATTTGTTAATAGTTACCAAATCCTGGTACATATAAATACATTGTCTTCTCAGTGTATTTGTTTAACAACAACAAAAGCAATCAGACTTATTTACTTGACCACAGTTAACAACACTCAACAACAACAAACCCAAACAGACTCATGCAAATATCTCAGCACAAATAAAAAGCAGCTTATACTTTTAACGGATACTTTGTCGTGGTTATACATTATACACGGCTATAGGATCACCTATCCAAGAATTTCGTATCTAACGCGTTACTATTCGTTCGCTTGCATCCGCAACTAATATTATATTATGCATCAGACATACCGTCGTTTTATCGTCGCCGATGTTGCAATCGACTATCTTTGACGACCACTATACCACTGCATTAATTACCTAGAGGGCCACAAAAAATGGCCAAACTCCGAAAATGTTTTCACCGAATCGGTTAGTGACAAAGAAACGGTTTTTTTTCAAACACAACGCTATATATATTGAAGACCTTTGAAAAAAATAACCAATAAATACAGACAAACTACAAAAACATGGCCGTCGATAGGTGATGACATTTTTTTCGCGACGTTTAGCGGTGGACACTCTCCAGCTTAAACGGCCCATTTGAAATATGAAAACTAAACGGGTTATTCAAGTTAGCAATAAATACGAATCGTTGACGATCGTCGATTTCTTAAATATTTTTTTTTCAACAATGCGGCGACGAATTGAATCTCGAGCGTATAAAATCTATGGAAAAACTCGTAATTTTTATGTAACTATTAAAAAATAAAAATCGATTTACAAAACGTGAGATCGTCAACGACCTTTAAATGCTGGTCATTGAATCTCCCGCGAATTCGGAAACAATCCATTAAGGCGATAAATCCTTTTAGGAGCGTGAAAAATAGGTATTTTTCGGGATTTTTTTTAGAGGGGATAAAATAATCTGATCACTTTCAAATTTGGATATGAGTTTATTATAACTATCAAGTTTAAAGAATTGTTTTTTTTAGATAACCAACAAAATGGCGGCGTTATTAAGGGTCTTCGGACGCCTGTTTTCCGCGACATCGAAAAGTGCTGCAGTTGTCACTCTTTTTCTGTTGATCTGAAAAAGATTTAATAAGTGTCATTCGTTTACTGACACATTAAGGGGAAGGATATACCTAAAAAATTACGAAAAAGTGCAAAATTGAAAATTTGGGAGCCTTTCTACTCGAAAGTTCGAATTTACGACCATTTTTTCGACATATTTGACCCCAAAAAAATTATTCATTTACACGCTACCTTTCAAACTTTGGGTATATCCTTCCGATAATATTTCTGAGAGTAAGCTCCCAAAATTTCATCCAAATCGGTCGATAACTTTTTGAGCTACAACACGAGCAGTTTTTGAAACAGTAGTTTCGAGATAATCGCGTTTGAAGTTTCAACATGTGACTCGCTATCTGACCGCATGTTGTCCCCGCGCTCTAGACCATATGCGATAACTCCGCGAATATTCAATTTTTCGAGTTTCCCTTTGGTCAGTATACTCTTTGGGTATCATACTTTCGAAATATGTAATAAAATTAAATCGATTTTTTGAAAATTCTGAAGCGATTTCTCGCCTTAAGTGGTTCTCGATATATCATGTCCACCGCTTTTGAAAACAGTGTTTCGAGAGAAACGCGTTTGAGGAAGGATGACTGTACAGTTTTCGATTTTTTTAAACACTTAAAAAATCGTTTGAACCTTCATAACAATTATGCATATTCGTGTATAGCTGAAAAACATTTTTAAAGGGGTTTTCGAGTTATTTTTTAGGGGAGTCTCCGAGGGCTGGAACGTGCTTTCGGCGATGCCACGACGGTAAACGCAGTTCTCGAATCTTGTAAGCCTATTATCTTTGGGGAAAAAGTTACCGACTAAAAATAGTTTTATTTTCGACCCATCGGTGGCATTAGAATACGGAAAAAAATCATCAGAGTCTATAAAACCGTTGACTTCAAACACGTTTTTCTCAAAACCATGTTTTTGAAATCGGCACGCAGCAGAACGAACAATTTTCGTCTAATCGACTTGAAATTTTAACTGTGGCTTCTTAGGTTGCTTTAACAGTCAAGTGAGAGCGCTTTTTTCGATTAAGGGGGCAGTCCACTTTGGAGCAACGAAAAAGGCTATTTTCGCTATTTTTTGAGGATTTTATAAAAGATATGAATATAAAAATTGTTGGGCTTGATAAATAAAGTCTTGAAACACAAAAAAAATGTTTTCATTTTTTTATTTTCATTTTTGAGTACAAAAACTATAGTTTAACGTAACGCCTCAAAAATAGGTGGGCTAGGTCGCTCCATGACAACTCGACAACGGCTTGTCTGAAACAAAAAAATCAAAGTCCATTAGATTCAGTATGACACTAGCTACAAAATGACCCTCGGATATAAAGTTTTATCAAAAAATAAAGAATGGCAGATGAAAAACGAAAAAAGTAAAAAAACGCGTTTTTTCCGCAGTTTTTCGCGAAAAAAGAGTAAAAATAAAAAGTTTAAAACCATCAAGGGTCATGTTGTTGCGAATCATGTTAAGAATATGGGGTTCAAATTTCAAGAGAATCGGTTTATTAGTTTTAGAGATACGATGGAGCTAGATTTTGAATACGTTGTGTCGAGAAGAACGCGTTTGAAGTTTATACTATGAAAAACTCCTTACCTAAACTCAATCGGCAATTCCTGCACCGTACAAAATCCCTTCTGATTGCTCATCATCGTCGATTTCTTCAAGTCTTGCTTGCTTTCGATCTTTTTTAATTTTCAAAGTGGCCCTTTAAATGAAAATTGTAAAAAATATATCACTTTTTATATGAAAATTATGGTATAAAAATGAAATTATTTGCAAACTCGTCTCTATTTGTTTGCTTCAATTATTTTTTAATTTCCCCCCGTACTTGACTGCTAAAGCTAATATAATTAAGGAAAATATTTCACTCTTACTTCAAGGATTAAATTTACGATAGTTCTACTGCGTGCCGTGGAGAGAGTTGGCTGAAAACCAGTAATGCTATATAGTGACTCGTGCGCCGCCATTTTGTATTCGTTTGACAAATGATTTTTTTTACACACTTCAATATATACCTGATAAAACTTAAAAGTATTTTGACCATGTATTTGATTCCTTGATTTAAAAAACATCAAAAGAAAACTGTTGAAAATGGGCAGTTGCAGTGGTGTCCTCCCTTAAAGTTTAAAGTACGGTGCTGCTACCGCTCGCTCGGCCGACTGATAGACGCTGTAGCTCATTCGGTTTAGAAATATTTAAATGAAATTTTCAGGAAATATCGTTAAAGGTGATATTAACGAATAAAAATATTTTTGAAAAGTGCAATTTTTCGGCCCAGCCAGGTAGATGTTGCCCGTTAAATGCCACTGTACATCGACGAATGCTCCCGAGCGTTTTGTTCTCTTCGCTTGAGCTTTGGTAATTGAATAACATCCGCGTTACTTGCAGACTGCGGTGCTACAGTACATCAGAATCAATGCAAGGATCAATTGCCCGCCGATTGCACGAAGCAGAAAAATCTTTCGAGCAAGGGTTCGGCCAAGTCAATTTCGAGCGGATCCATAGGATCGAGCGCTGGAAGCACGAAGCGGGGCTCGACCGTGTCCCTGCCACTTCCGGGTGTTATTGGTACGAGCAGGTAAGTCGTGGCCGATCAGAGCTACTTGTTATTATCTCTTATGTAAATTATCATTACTATTGTCATTATTAAAATTGCATCAAGTCTTCGTTTCTATGGATTAAAAATTCGCACGCTGCCGACGCATGGTCAGACCGGAGCTCGGAATTAGCACTTGAAGTGATTCACCCAAATGCTATGATACTAACGATGAAAATATGAGGAAAGACAGAGAGAAAGAGAGGGAGAGAAAGAGAGAGAGAGAAAAAATGATTTTACGGAAAATTGACATATATACGCTCGTTTTGCCGGTGGGAAATAAGCTTGCGCAAATGTTTAGAAGATCCTATCCCGCTCGCTTAAATCGCAAATGATATTCATACAACAATTTATTTTCCAAACACAACGCAACGTGCCTGCGAGCTGATTGTCTAGTATTTTTTACTTCTATATATATATATATATATATATATATATATATATATATATATATATATACATAACGATCGTATGTAACTAATATCTTGATAATTTCATGCATTCGTGTACTTGGCTATATTCGTATGGAAATAAGCAAATTTATTGAAGTAACGAGATATTAATTGTGTATGACGTTCCGTTATAGCTATTGGTGTAGCGCAAAACCCAAACACAAGTTATCCACTTGTTATTAACACAGCCATGACGGACAAAGCCCACAATGAGAATACGAACGCAAAACACACGAGCAGCCAAATCATAGTAACGCAATATTTACAGAGCGAGGGCACCTCATCGAAAGATTTAATCGTTTATTTCCGCGACGATTCGCCATAATTTTCAACGTATTGAATTTTGGAAATTTGTCATTTGAATGTATTTGATTTGGAGAATGCGATATTTTTCTTTTATCCGAATTGCGTGCAAATCGGCCTTACGATGAGGCGACGTCAGCATTGCATCAACAGAACCGCAAACTCAATTAGCGTTTTATTCTCTTTTATGATGTCGGCGTTTAGGTCGTTAGAATGCAATGAAAACTCGTCTTTCTTGTCTTGTTTTTTTGTCTCTTATCATTATTATCGAAAATGTTTTGTCGCGGATTTAGGTTGCGAATTTCTAGCAAAGAAAAAATAAATCCATTATTTTCGCAACCTGAATCAGCCAAAAAATTGGAAGAATTGAAGAAAAAAATTATTTTCATTGCTGTCCAACCATGTTCCGACATCATTTTATTTTCGCGAAATTCAAAATATACATTTTTGCGCGCTTGCGCTTTGTAGCTCTACAAACATCTATTGTACAGTTTTCGGGAGTAAAATACGATTAATGGAATTGGGAAGAAGACGAGGGGAAAAGAATACCGAGAAAGAGAGAAATGTCGTTGGGTTGAAGGAGACGAACGTCTTGCGAATTAAACGTCGTGATTAGAGCTAATGCGATGTGTGTGCTTTTTCCTTCCTCTCGTGCATTCCCTACCCGTCGCAACCGACGTATACATACCGCAAACCGTATACCGTATCAACAATAAAAGGGAAATTAGCAGCAAGAAAACGGTTGCAAGCTACAGCCCTTGGCGGCGTGTTGCCACCAAGCTTGGAGTCAAGTAAGTCTAACGTTCCCAGATAATCTCATGTGTCTCTATCCTCCTTCCTATCGAAAAAAATGATGACAAAGTGCTGTTCGAAGTCCCAGAACGACAAAAACTCGGATTTCAAAAGTCCTTCGCCTTTTGATCTCGAGCGTGCATTGTTCCACGACTTCCGTTCGTTATAGTGTCTTCAGCTGTACAATATTCGCACAACATCCTTACCTCCACACACACACACATATATATATATATATATATATGGGTCATTCCATGTCAAATCGACAAATTTTTTACCTGACCCCCTTTGATTTCGCTGAAAATTTTCTATCTTTTTCTACCCCCCGAAAGTTATTTTTCAGAATTTTTTCAAATTTTTTTTCCCGACTCAAAAAAAGTTATGAATTTTTTAAAAAAACCGCTCTTTTATTTTTAAATTGCCAGAACTTTTTCAAAAATTGACCGTTTGGGAACTTTTTTTTTTCAAAATTTTTGTTTTTAAATGTAGTTTTCGAAAAAAAATATGAAAACATTTTCAGAATCCCAGATATATGAAATATTTTAGTTTTTTTGAAAAAACCGTAATTTTCTCAAAGTCCGACCGTTTTTTGTTTGTTTTTTTTTGCTCTAAAAATACTTCAACTAATTCTGCAATGATCCCCGTTAATCAAAAGATGTGACGACAATCGCTTCTAATTTTTTTTCTTGATTATAAAAAAAATTTTGTTGAATTTTTGCTGATTTTATATAACTTTGTTATGAAATTTTTTTTATTTCCTCGTGAAACCTCAAAAGTTGAAAAATAAAATTTTATTGGAGAATTTCAAGTGATTATCGTCCAAGTAATTGTTATTTTTTTTCAAAAAAGTAAAAAAAAAGGACTTTTCATACTCTTAAATAAATTCACCGTCTCTTAACATCTTTAAATAAATTAAAAACATTTTTTTGTATGTGTTCAAATTATATTATCTTTTATTTAACTTTCATCAGAAGTATTGTCAACAGAGGGCTGAAGCATTTTTTTATAACATGAACTACATATTCGCTCATCAGTCGACAAATTGTATCGAATTGCTAAATGCTCCGGTAAATTTCGCAGGGATATTTTTTTTCTATGCTTCTCCAAATTAAATGGATTGCAACATCGATCAAAAAACTTCGGCATTGTAATCACTCGTTAACAAAATATAAATTAACAGCACTTTATGATAAATAATAGGTACTTTATTTAGCAATAGTAAGTCTACGTGACACGATGAACACAACGACAATGTAATTATTCTGAAAACATAACCTCCATATTATTTAAATGAAATGTAGATGATATCTTTTTTACCGACAATCGATAGCTCTTAAATTATCACATTGTATCAACTGGAGGTAACTTTTAAACCCATTGTATTTTTGAAGTTGTCATATTTCAGTACCAAAAAAAAACGTCCATAAGAGTAAAAAAATAACGTCAATGAGAGAAAAAAAATTTTTTTTTTTTTAAATAACAATTTCTTGGACGATAATCACTTGAAATTCTCCAATAAAATTTTATTTTTCAACTTTTGAGGTTTCACGAGGAAATAAAAAAAATTTCATAACAAAGTTACATAAAATCAGCAAAAATTCAACAAAATTTTTTTTATAATCAAGAAAAAAAATTAGAAGCGATTGTCGTCACATCTTTTGATTAACGGGGATCATTGCAGAATTAGTTGAAGTATTTTTAGAGCAAAAAAAAAACAAAAAAAAAACGGTCGGACTTTGAGAAAATTACGGTTTTTTCAAAAAAACTAAAATATTTCATATATCTGGGATTCTGAAAATGTTTTCATATTTTTTTTCGAAAACTACATTTAAAAACAAAAATTTTGAAAAAAAAAAGTTCCCAAACGGTCAATTTTTGAAAAAGTTCTGGCAATTTAAAAATAAAAGAGCGGTTTTTTTCAAAAATTCATAACTTTTTTTGAGTCGGGAAAAAAATTTGAAAAAATTCTGAAAAATAACTTTCGGGGGGTAGAAAAAGATAGAAAATTTTCAGCGAAATCAAAGGGGGTCAGGTAAAAAATTTGTCGATTTTACATGGAATGACCCATATATATATATATATATATATATATATATATATATATGTATGTATGTATATATATATACACACAGGGTGTTTGGCGCATGGAACGACTCATTTTTTTGGCGGATTGGGTGGGTCCATTTGCCATTTTTCACCCTTAGACCCATGTTCTAAGTGTCACGGTAATTGAGATATCATTTATTGCGTTTTTTCCTTAATTACCCGAAATTTTGCTTTTGAGGGGTATGCATAACCTAGAAGTTGAAAAAACAAATCGATTTTCGATTTTTTTTTTTTCGTCTTAGTAATTGGGATGATAAGGTCGATCTTTCGCACACTGATAGTACACAGTCTTGACATTTCACCGTTTTTTTATCGCAAAATATATATAACAACGTAATCATTATCATTTAATCTCAGGAATGTAGCCTCCGCACGGGTCGGTCGCGTACATGATTCCGGCAACTAGATTAATCTAAAGTAAAATATGGAAAAATATACTTTTAGTACAATGGTGAAGCTACGAAACCACCTGATACTTTTTCGAAATGTTAAATTTTGCATAAATTCCACTGTTTTGAAAAAAATGTCAATTTTCGACAAAAAATAACGACTTTAAACGTTTGTTATTAACAAACGGAGGAACATATGAAAAAATCATCCGGTCCGTCGATTGAATATGTTATAAAATATGTTCAGTCCAAATTTGAAGTAAATCGGACGATTAGATTTTGAGATATGCCGTACGCCAAATTGCAAAGTATACTTTCGAGACAAGCGCAAGAGAAGAAAACACACTATATCCACGTTTTCCGTATACAATTTTCGTATGAATGTTTGGGTCTGCTCAATATCTTCGGTGATTTTTTTTTATCGTTTTGGGTACGGGCAATACGAATAGGACATTAATTTTGTTCTAGAATCGTTTTTTTTCGCTATAAACAATTCAATTGTTATATGACGATTGTGACGAAAATGTCCATTTTCTGGGAAAAGTTTGAAATACAAGATGTTTCTTTCTTAATTGTTAATAAAAATTCTTTATTTAATTTTTTTGGTAGCTCCATTAGTAAAGGATGACATGAACAAGGAAGACTTTTATGTGAGACGGAATGACGAGTGAAAGGGACGAAACGATGAGTGACAGGTGATGCGTTTAATTTTCGTCGCTTATATCTCCATTACTAATGGAGCTAGTAACAAAAATTAAGGGGCCAGTCCACTTTGGAGCCATGAAAAAAACTATTTTCGCGATGTTTTTTTGAGGATTTTATAAAAGATATGAAAATAAAAGTTGTTGGGCTTGATAAATAAAGTCTTGAAATGCATTAAAAAAATTTAATTCATTTTTATTCATTTTTAAGTACAAAAACTTTAGTTTAACGTAACGCCTCAAAAATAGGTGGGCTTGGTAGCTCCATCACAGCTCGGCAACGGCTTGTCTGAAACAAAAAATCAAAGTCCATTAGATTCAGCCTGACACCAGCTACAAAATGACCCTCGGATATAAAGTTTTATCAAAAAATACAAAAATGGCAAATGAAAAACGAAAAAAGTAAAAAAAAACGCGTTTTTCGCAGTTTTTCGCAAAAAAAAAGAGTAAAAACCAAAATTTTAAAACCATCGAGGCTCATCTTGTTGCGAATCATGTTTACAATATGTGGTTCACATTTCACAAAAATCGGTTTTTTAATTTTAGAGATACGATGGAGCTAGATTTTGAAAACCTTGTTTCGAGAAAAATGCGTTTGAAGTTTATACTATGAAAAACTCACTTAAACTCAATCGACAATTCCTGCAACGATTTTGACACAATATTTCTGAATGTATGTACTTTCGAAAACTGTAAAAAAAATCAATTTTTGGAAATTTTTAAAGTGGACTGGCCCCTTAAACATCTTTTTTTCGAAATTTCTATCCATGAAATGCACTCTTTCGTTCGAATTGTTGTTTAAAAAATGTAATTGTAAGAAAGTGCCTTGGTGTATGGACTACTTGCTTGAGATAAGATGACAATTATATTTCGTACCTTCAATCTGCAATTCCTGCACTGCACAACAATCAAACAGCCTGGTTGGACAAAGTCATATCAATGCCCTTAGAAACTATACCGCGCAGCGCTAGAGTCGTAACCCAACGGGACGTTCTGACCTGCTCCACTAAAATCGTCATAACTTGGTCAACTTTTGGAATCTTTAGAAAATCTTTAAACCAAGTCAAAGTTAATATTCTCTCACTCTACGCAATAAGAAAATAAAGTAAACCAAAAATCTTTTTTTTTTAATCCAAGGTTATGCATACCCCTTAAATAGACATAACTTTTTTATTTGTGGTTGTAATAGCACGGAATAAGATTTGTTGTATTCTGCAATATATGTTTATTATATATAAACCATTATTTGATACAATTGGTCTTAAGAAAACGGCTCTTGAGCTTCCAGCCTTAAAAAAGTGTAAATGTACGAAAAATTTGAACTTCTAAATTCAGCATAAAAACAACTTATTTCTCTTTATTTTGACCACATAATGAATGATTACTATGACATGTAGCATACCGTTGGAAAGCGTATAGACTAGAGAACTTTTTGAAACAAAGCTAAGTTCAAAATAGCTTTTAGTTTTTTTATAATGAATTTAGAAGTTGCCTTTTTCATACATTTACGCATTTTTAAGACTTTGGAATCTCATGAGCCATTTTCTTGAAACCAATTGTATGAAATAATGATTTATTTATAATTAACATACGTTGAAGGATACAACGAAAGTTGTGTCGTGCTATTACAATCACAAACGAAAAAGTTATGACGATTCAATTGTGAAATTTTGAGTAATTAAAAAAAAAACGAAAAAAAAATAATATCTTAATTACCGTGACACTTATTAGTGTTACGGTAATTAAGCTATTATTTTAACACTTATTAGTGTTACGTAATTACGTATTAGATTACACTTATTAGTGTTACGGTAAATTAGGACGTAAGAGGGGCGAAAAAGTAGCAAATGAGACCCCCTCAATCCCCCAAAAAATTGAGTCGGTTCATGCACCAAACACCCTGTATATATTGCATTTTACGCACACATTGCGCGACTGGCACACGAGAAAAAATAATTCACGGACAATCATTCCCGACGGGGAATAGACCGAATTTCATCGAACCAGAATTATCGAAACTAATCATCACTTATCCTGCGAGCCAGAATTACTAATTGATATTTTCCATGTACTATACTCCTATACTATGATCATCATTGGATTGGTATTTTCTACTCGGAAAAAATATATAAATATCATTGAAGTTTGCATCGTTGGTACGTAACGAAAAGTAAATTGTGGACTACCAAAATATCTTTACGGCGGATTTGGGCTAAAAAATCACGCCGATGTTTTTCAGGAGCCTCATCCAAAATCTACAACACAACATAGCGAGAAGTTACGTTTGTTAATAATGAAAATGAATAAATGACGGAAAAAACAAAGGACAATCGTTGCGTTCCAACGATGCAAACTTCAAATGGGAAAATATAACACCAGCTTCTCCTGCCTGAGCTTGCGAAAAATGTCTTGCTTCTATAATTGTTTCCAAGTATTATGCACTTGCGACTCCGTTTATTATTATTTTCTTTTGAAAAACGAATCGTGTATGTGTAAGCTCGCCGTTTTCTCTCTTCTCTTCACGTTTCTAATACCCTCGAGCTCACTGTACTTTCGTCCTAGTATTAAGTGAAACTGCCCTCTACCCTTGAGAATGCATTTTTTTTTGTCACCCATACGACCCAGAGTTGGGCCAATTTGCCTTGTGGAAAAAAGTTTCCCGTGTTGAAAGTTAAAAATAAGATAATTTATATTATTTATAAGCTGTAAAGGGGCCGAGCGCCCTTTCATTATTTTCACAGTTGAAAGAATTTGGTCAACAGATGTCATCAAGGTTTTTTTGTAACTCTTAATTTGCGAATATTGTTTTGAGGGGGGAGATACCTTGAGCCAAGGAAAGAATTGCTGATTTTTTTAAAGGTAACTTTTGTTTACCATTTTTGAGACTTAGGGTATTTTTTGACTGCTTTTGGCTGTTACGTGGTTTTTGAAAATTCATCTTTAAAAATGGCGGCTGTTGTCGGACGGCGTGGCACGTAGCGTCGGCGGGATTAATCCGAAAAAAAAACCAACGAAGAGTTTTCTTTCATTAACACTCATACGCAGAATATGAACCAAGAAAAAGTGAGAAATTTCGAAAATCGATGAAATAGTAGGCCTTGAAACAAAAAATTGAATTTTCCCGGAGAAAAATGCCTACATTTACCAATGAAAAATACTTTGTTTAATTTCAAAAAAATATTTAGGGTTATGTTTTAGACAATACGGTTAGAAAGATCTATGCCAAATTTCATCAGAATCAGTCGATTGGTTTTTTAGCTGTACGCAATGCCAGTTTTAAAAATGCAGTTTTAACACCATGCCATGTCTCCGCCATTTTTGAAGATTTTTTTTTTAAATACCATGTTACGGCCAAAAGTAATAATAAAACATACTCTAAGTTCCAAAAATAGTGAAGTAATCTTAACTTTTGAAAAAAAGTCATGGAAAACAGCGATTTTTTTCCCACGCCTAGAGGTATCTCCCGTCTTAAGCACATGGAAAAGTATTTTCAATACCCTGTCGTTTCGAACTTGATTTCTTTTATCGAAAATAATGAAAGCCACTTTGATAATTATATTTTATAAGACTTGTAATAGCAAATATTGACGCCCAACTTTGGTACAGCGTCGATTCGATGTCTGTTATCGGGGCAATCGCGAAACCGGATTCACAGTCGAAGCTGTGTATTTTACAGCGCATCGTTACCACTCCTTCAATGAATTTCAATGTTCTTTTATTCATCGTTATCTGAATGTGTCATGACGTTTCCGTCCACAGCCAAAACGCTGATACGTCATACCGCTGAATGCGAAATAAAAATTCAGGATTAGAAGTTCAATCGTACGGTTCATTAGCGCGATTGGCCAAATCATTGTTCACTCTTTCTTCATTGTCCATTTTTTTGTTGTACTATCACCTACCACGATTGTCACTGTTGAAGGTGTCAGGTGACGTTTACTTTGGCATAAGCTCTATTAAAAAAAAAAAAAAAAAAAACATTTGTTCACTTTGGACCCGTATCTCATAGTCCCAATGTCAATTCGAAGGGTTGCTTGTTTCAGTCAAACGATCAGCGAAGAAAAGGACGGTGATGGCAGTCAACATCGCGAGATCAACAGGTAAATCATCGAACGATCCTTCATAAAGGGTCAGAGTCGCGAAAAAAACATTTTTCTTTCGAGTACCAATTTATATTTATAATATTTCAAGATATTTTTCAATGGTTGATAATTCGAAACTCGAGTGTGCCGAGCGTTGTTGATCAACGTAAACATTTTTTTCCCGAACGACAAATAATTATTGTTTTCGATCGTTTCTGCGCCATTACGTGTGCTTCTCTAACACTCCGCTGATCTAGGTACTGATAATATGGAAAAAACGCATATAATTATTAAATTATAATAATTACTTGATTGTGATGAAGGTTTTTTTAATTTACGAAATGTATATTAGTATGTAGTCTTGAATTTTTATAAAAAGTTTATCCTACGTGGCGAAAGATTCTTTGGTATGAAAATAACATCTTCACATTAAAAGAGCTACATCATAAAGCGTGATCTGAAGGGGATTAGGGACGATCGGAACTTCAAGAATCGCCTTAGGCCTAATTGTTGAGAAGAAGATTGCGAATAAATGTTAAACTTTTTATTTTTAGGGGTATTTATTATAACATTATTAGAAACGAAAAGATCTTGACATCTATTGCTGAAAAATAGGGGTCACAAAATATGTTCATACGAAGAAAAAATGAAAATCAAATATACTCTCACATAAAAATAATATTTTCGTCTTACGGGCGAGATACCTTTAGGCGAGGAAAACATTGCTGATTTTCATGCTTTTTTTTATAGGTAAGATTTTTTCACCATTTTTCAGACTTATGGTATGTTTTATTACTACTTTTAGCTGTTACATGGTATTTTTTTAAATGAATCTTTAAAAATAGCCGAGGTATGAATCTTTCAGCCGAGGTATGGTACGGCCTTCTAAACGGGCTGCGGCGGATGTTGTCAGTCAGCATGACACGTAGCGTCGACGGGATTGATCTGAAAAAAAAAAACCAACGGAGATTTTTCTTTCATTAACACTCATCCGCAGAATATGAACGAAGAAAAAGTGAGAAATGTTGAAAATTAATGAAATTGTACGCTTTAAAACAGAAAGGTTGAATTTTCTGAAAGATGGCTACATTTGGCAACAAAAAATACTTTTTTTAATTTTCATAAATATTTAGTCATGTTTTAGACAATACATTCAGAAAGATCTATACCAAATGTCATCAGAATCGATCGAATAGCTATATAGCTATACGCCACGCCAGATTTAAATATTAAGGGGCCAATCCACTTTGGAGCCACAAAAAAGGCTATTTTCGCGATTTTTTTTGCGGATTTTATAAAAGATATGAATATAAAAGTTGTTGGGCTTGATAAATAAAGTCTTGAAATACATTTTTAAAAAATGTTTAATTCATTTTTATTCATTTTTAAGTACAAAAACTATAGTTTAACGTAACGCGTCAAAAATAGGTGGGCTAGGTAGCTCCATCACAACTCGGCAACGGCTTGTCTGAAACAAAAAAAATCAAAGTTCATTAGATTCAGTATGACACCAGCTACAAAATGACCCTCGGATATAAAGTTTTATAAAAAATTAAAAAAAAATGGCAGATGAAGAACGAAAAAAAGTACAAAAAAACGCGTTTTTTTCGCAGTTTTTCGCAAAAAAGAGTAAAAATCAAAATTTTAAAACCATCGAGCGTCATCTTGTTGCGAATCATGTTTACAATATGTGGTTCAAATTTCAAGAGAATCTGTTCATTAGTTTATGGATACGATGGAGCTAGATTTTGAAAATGTTGTTTCGAGAAAAACGCGTTTGAAGTTTATGCTATGAAAAGCTCTTACCTAAACTCAATCGGCAATTCCTGCACCGTACAAAATCCCTTCTGACTGCTCATCATCGTCGATTGCTTCAAGTCTTGCTTGCTTCCGATTTTTTTAAATTTTCAAAGTGGACTGGCCCCTTAATAATTAAAATATACCATGTAACGGCCAAAAGTAGTAATAAAACATACCCTTTAAAAACAAATTATGAAAATCAGTATATTTTTCCTCATCTAAAGGTAACTCCCCCCTTAGAACTCGTTACATCGAAAATCAGGGTTTCAAAAGTTTTCTCAACGGAAATATCGTTGAACAAATGTTCGAGCTGTGCCCTTAAAATTGGCATCTTTCGCGAATAAAAATATAATACGTCTACGGTGCGTTTGTTCTGTTCAGCGGAGTGGACGACTTCGATTTCGGCGACGACGTTCACCAGTTGACCGTGGGCGACATAGAGGGTTTGGATCCTGAGTTGGGTCTCGGAAGGGAGGAACCGGACTCTTGGAGCGCGGCTATAGGACGCAGCGATGCTCTCAAGCTCGTGAACGGTTGCGAGCGCGAAGTCAAGCGTCAGGAGCACATTTACGAATTCGTACTTACCGAGAAGCATCATTGTCTCGTGTTGCTCGCTATGGAGAGGATATTCGCTGAGGGACTTCGACGACATTTCCGCCTCGGTCCACCCGATCTCGAGAGAATGTTCCCAAGATTGCGCGATCTAATAGATATACATCTGCGCTTCTTGCTGAAATTGCGAAAACGACAGAGCTCGCATCCGGTTGTACCGACCGTCGCTGATATACTCGTCGATCAGTTCTCATGCGAGAATTCATCCCGTATGAAGAGCGCCTACGGGGAATTTTGCAGTCGTCACCGGGACGCCGTTGATTCTTACAAGTATTATTTGCGACACGATCCACGCTTCGCACGTTTCGTTCGACTCTGCCAGGTAAGAAGATTCCACTTCTGGGATAAAATGAATTAATCATTCGACAAGCGAATCGTAACTTGTACGTCGTAGCTCTCGCAGTGTTTATCACCTCGCCATTCTGATTTTTCCGTAAGCATTCTGGCGAAGGAAGCTTTCTTGAATCCGTGATACTCCGAAGTGATCGAATTTTTCGCCGTTTTTTTTCGAAAATTTTTAAGGGGCTATACCAGTGTGAACGCTGAAAATTTGGGTGACTTTCGGGAATTTTTTGGAAGAAAAGTACTCAATTAAATGTTTCGGAGAATTAAGAATATATTTGGCTGTATTTGACCTACATTACATAATTTTTTCATAGAAAAATATTGAGATCCAAGCGACTTATGCGCTGCCTTCGGAGGCACCAAAAAAAAAGTTCCTCCACTGCTGACATGATTCCGGCCGATTGAGTAGCCGAAACCGAAAAAGGAAAAAATGCCGTTAAACTGGAAGGTATTTCCTGTACAATGACGTAGGATTTTCGAAAAATATAAAAATTCAACAAAATGACGGAGTTATGAAAAAAGTCTGTTTTCTTGCCTATAAAATGGTCGTTTTTTTCAATGCCAAATCGTCAATTTTTATCCGATCAAAAATATCCTACGCCATTGTAGAGTAAATATATTCAAGAGTACTCCGTTCAAATTTCAAGTCAATCGGATAATGGCTCATTGAGTTACAATGTCAGCAAATTTGAAAAATCGCATTTCGAGAAAAACGCGATTAAAGATTTAACTATCGATTTTTGCAAGATAAAATGATATTTACCATTAAAAATGCTAAGTATAAACGTTAAGTGTAAAGTATAAACTGTCGAAAGAGGCAAAAAAAAATCGATTTTTTGAAAGTGTCACACTGGTATAGCCCCTTAACTTCACGGAGAAAGGTTGGCCTTTTTCCTTTTGGAAACCGTGGATTTTTGACGTAAGAGAGATCTTTAATGAAAAGTTCAGATCTAATAAAAAGGAACCCTTCAGTTAGCTGGCATCCTGTAACTTCAATTTAGATAACAAGGAACATCACTTTAGTGTTCTCCTTCGATGTTGTTGAAACTCATATATGTGATAAAGCATTGAAAACTATTAGATACGTATTTTTTTATATCGCCGGCAAAACGGTTCTGAGCGGGGGGGAACCACTCTTCAAAGAAAGGCATGTCACCCCCTTAAGGGGAGATATACACCTAGGAGCCGGAAAAAAGTCATTTTTGTGAATTGTTTCAAGGAAAACTATTTGAAATGTCGGATTAGGGTTTTAATTATCTAAAAGTATATACATTCAAAAATATGTTTAATTTTCTTTATTTAAAGATATTAAAAATATACAAGGATATTGTATAATCCTTGGAGCGTCGTAAAAGAATCTGCGTATACGGTACCCACTTTCGTTTCTTAAAAAATCATTTGAAAAAAAAACCGAAACGATTATTAAATTAGATACTATAATCTAGTACTTGTCATAGCTGATTTTGAAAATATCGATTTATGACAAAATGGCGGACGATTGAACATAAATAGTGATTTTTGGACCAAAAGTTAGTTATTATTTTGCCTATAAAACAAAAACTAAGTAACGGAAGAAAAAGATCCTGTGACAAGTACTAGATAATGGTGTATAGAATAGCCACAAAAAACCTCAAGGCAATCAGTTAATTGGTTTTCGAGAAATTTTGGGTACCGATTTAAAAAACGTGGTTTTGAGGAAAACGCGTTTAAAAATTTGGGAATGAATAAATCATGAAATTTGTCAACTTACATGGAATCATCGATACCAGGCCCATAGTGTAGGTATTCTACGGTCGACGGAAATGTCATAGCTTCTAAATCCTCGACCTCGACCATCTGGGTGTATATCTCCCCTTAATCTAGTTTTTTTCAATACTTCTAAATGGTTTTATCATCGCTATACATTAGAAGAGTTTTTGTTTTGGTTTCATTCAGATCGGCGAAACTGCCAAATCACCCCTCGACACGCCTTTCTGCAAGGGGTGGTCCCCCCCCCCCCCCGTTAAAACCTTTTTTCGCCGATAGAAAAAATACGCGTCTAATAGTTTTCATAGCTTCATCACATATGTGTTTCAACAAAATCGAAGGCGGACACTTAATTGATGTTCCTTGTCCGTTACGACACCGACACGTACAAGTCGTAACCATCCGTCAACCGCGGTCAATTTTCTTCAGTTCACAAAACATTATTAAGGGGGAACACACCATCACGCTAATCTAACACCCATTTGAGGGCTTTAAAGTTAATTTTATCGAAACCAACCGACTTTACTGAAGCTGACAAAATATACACACAGAGAGTACAAAAAGAATTTGAGATCGTTTCAATAAAAAAGAACAACATCACGATCTTGGACGGATAATTCATACTGGGATTTTAGAGTTGATTTTTACAAACTCACTAAACTTCAGTGAAAATGTATAAATCTTTTAAGTCTATTACTTTTTTGAATTCATATTTTCTCTAAATATACACAAAAATGTGTGGAAACATTTTTTAAAGATTTTGTCCCAACACAAAATGACACTAGTCTGAGTAGTGACCAGCTGTACGAAGTTGTGTATTTCGCCCACTGCGATGGAATTTCTTAACTTTTGAAAACTAGACCAGGCCCACAACGACAAAGCGTTTCTCAATGTTGATATAAAACACTAGAGAAATGGTAAGAATTTTTGAACAATTGGTTTCTTAAACAAATTACGCATACCTTGAATTTTCCAAAAAAAATAATATATTTATAAAAATGTTAATTGCGAAAAGATTTAGCAATGTTTCGCAGAAGTCTTTTGGTATTTCTCTAATTTTGCCTTACCTACGTTAAAACACACAGTTTCCTCCCAATTCAATCCTAAAAATTGGAAAAATTCCATCGCGGGAGACGACCGTATCTCTAAAATAATTTTTTTTTACGTAAAGCTTTTTCGACTTTTTTGTATATATGTTGAGAAACAAATTAGAAATTATCAGCAAAGTTTATGAATGTTTTAAAAAATCAACTTGAAAGACCCCGTATCGGTTTCGGGCCCAACACGATGGTGTTAGCTCGTTTATCGTCATCCTGCGGCGGTATTCTCGGGATGGCAAGTTCAACGGTATTCGTATCTCGATGAATTTTCAGACCAACCCATTGCTCAAGAAGAAAGGAATACCCGAATGTATATTGTTCGTGACTCAGCGATTGACGAAGTATCCGTTGCTCGTGGAGCCTCTCATAAAGACTAGCACGACCGCGGACGAGACGACGAACCTTCGCGAGGCGCTCGGCCTAGTGAAGGAGATACTCGGCGACGTGGACGCGTGCGTCGCCGACAAGGAGCGAGAGGATCGAAAATTGGAAATTTACAACAGGTAAAGTGGAACAGGTGACGATCATTGATTCACTCGATGTTTCATTAACACGTGCGTGACATATCTTTGGGCCCGCTCGCTTTTGTTTCGCCCTCCCCACGTTCGATATATTTACAGAATTGATGCCAAATCGTTCGCCATGCATCGTGGCGTTAAATTCAAGAAATCCGACATATTGGCCTTCAACCGAGTGCTGAAGTTTGAGGGTACGGCTTATCTGATGCAAGGCAGGGGTAAAATGGCACCGGTTGTCGTAGTCGTGCTTTCCGACGTGCTGTTCTTTCTCGCCGAGACAAGAGATCAGAAGTACGCGTTTTTCGTGCCGGACAACAAGGCCGGCGTTGTTTCATTGCAAAAGTTACTCGTACGCGAGAAAGCCGGACAAGATTCGCGGGGCATTTATCTGATAAGCAGCAATCCATCCGAGCCCGAAATGTTTGAGCTCAAAGTGCAAAAACCGAAGGACAAGCAGTTTTGGATCCAATCGATACGTACGGCGGTCGAGGTGTGTCCTCAGGATGCCGAGTGCGACGCGATGGGCGATAACAGCGGTAGCGAATTGCCGGATACTCGCTCCTCGTCGATATCACTGATATCGGCCGATGAAAGAATGCGCATTGCCAAAGCCAAGGAGGTCCACATCCAAGGGATCGTGGGTATGTGACTTTTCGCCGTTTACATCTTCATTCGCTGGCGTGCTGTGGCGGCAATTATGTCTCATTCGTTCAAATTCCATAGCTCGTAGTCTATCGGGATGACGAGGTCGGGATTTTACACACAATTTATATATTGCCTTGCTAAAATTGAGTTTTTTAAATTAACCTTTCATTATAAA
Organism: Ophion obscuratus; assembly: GCA_964007375.1. Classification (NCBI taxonomy): domain Eukaryota; kingdom Metazoa; phylum Arthropoda; class Insecta; order Hymenoptera; family Ichneumonidae; genus Ophion; species Ophion obscuratus. The sequence goes on from OZ023314.1 coordinate 49,923,178, forward strand.
CAATGAAGTTATCATTTAAATTAAGTGCCACTGTTGCAGCGTAGCCATTTCATACAGGTGGGTCAGGCAATTAGGGTGATTTGAAATGAAAAATATCAAAATGTACTTTGAGTGTAATGATAAAACTCCTATGAACGGAACTTTTCATAATTACCAAAAGGCTAAACTGTAGAAAAACAGTTTTCTGTCAAAAACACTTTAAACATTTGTTAATAACAAATGTATAAAGATATTTGAAAAATGATCCCATTATGCGATGGAAAATGTTATCAACTATGTTCTGTTCGAGTTTGAAGTCAATATACTCTGATATATATATATATATATGTTAGGGTGATTAGTTTCAGGGTAACTTTTTTTCTGACCCATCGTGCCCGAAAACCTTTAGTTGGTACCCAAAAACGAAGTTTCGTCAAAGGGGGGGGTTGTCAAAAAATATGTAGAGGTCGCGAATCAAAATTGAAGGTTTCCCATTTGATTGGCATTGAAAAAAAATGTTTTTCTCATTATTAGTGTTACCGTTCCGCGAATTTTGATATCGCGATATTTTCCAAGTGGATTCTCATAGAAAATATGATACTTTACAATAAAGTTTATTGAGCCATGTCCGTAAATTCAACCGTTTCAGCGGTATCATTATTTCAAGTGAATATTGTATGAAAATATCTATTCAAACGGCTTTAATGCCTAAGCTATTAGATATATCGAAAAAAATTCAAATGAGACCTATGTGGAGAAAGTAATTTGCTACAAAAAAGTCTTATAAGCCGAGCCCGTAAATTCAACTCTTTCTCAGCTATAGGTGGATGAAGTAAAATAAATCGATTTTTTTTGTTTAAAAAAAATCTATTTATTTTACTTCATCCACCTATAGCTGAGAAAGAGTTGAATTTTCGGGCTCGGCTTATGAGACTTTTTTTTAGAAAATTACTTTCTCTACAAAGTTCTCATCTGAATTTTTTTCGACATATCTAATAACTTAGGCGTTGCAATCGTTTGATTAGATATTTTGCACAATATTCACTTGAAATAATGATGCCGCTGAAATGGTTGAATTTACGGCCATGGCTCAAGGAACTTTATTGTGGGGTATCATATTTCCTACGAGAACCCACTGGGAAAATATCGCGATATCAAAATTCACGGAATAGTAACACTAATAATGAGAAAAACATTTTTTTCAATGTTAATCAAATGGTAAACCTTCAATTTTAATTCGCGACCTCTAAATATTTTTTGACAACACCCCCCTTTCACGAAACTTCGTTTTTGGGTACCATCTAAACGTTTTCGGGCACGATGAGTCAAAGAAAAAGTTGCCCTGAAACGAATCACCCTAATATATATATACTTGTAAGATAAGCTTACAAATTACGTAGGTATATAAGATATATACCTACGTAAGATATATACTTACAGCGTTTCATGAAACATAGATTAAAGGCCGTCTTCTGGTCTAAAGGGCCAAAATTCGGGTTTTTTTTTTAAATGCGATAAAAAAATAAAAAATATTTTTAGTATCTATTTTTTACGATATATTTATTTATCCTTTAACAACATTTATCCTTTAACAACATATCCTTTAACAACATTTATCCTTTAACAACATATAAAAAAATTGAACGGCCTCTCCTGGTTGACACGATTCCACCCCTCCTGGTCGTCTGAAAAAAATAATGAAAACAGATTCTTAATTAGTAAGGATCCCATTATAGCCCCTACTACAAGCAAAAAAAAATCGCCAGATGGCGGCTGTTTAAAAAAAAGGTCATTTTGCCATTTTTTCTCACGGTTTTTTATTTAAAAAAAATCGTTATTAACAAAATTTCGCAATAAATCTAGTAGGAGCGATAGAGGGGTGTATAGAAAAGGTTCATAAAAAATGTCAAGTAAAGTCAAGTAAAGTTTCGAGAAAAACGCGTTTAAAGATTCAAGTAAAGATTCAGGCAGTCTTGGTCATATAGTGGTACATATACTTGCATTTCGTTAATCGGCGATTCCTGGTCCATACAATCCCCCTTCTTTTTCATAAAAATCAAAGTTAGTGAGTGAGGTAGTCCAGCCGACTGAACCGTCTATTGTTCGATTCGTTCCGGCAGCGCTGGTTCAGTTTCCACCTCACTAACCACTGCTGTAACTCCATAAATGTTTGGAATTTTGCAATTTCTTTTGGAGGGTATATTGTTGAGAGACTAAACATTGAAAATACGCAAAAAAAAAATCGATATTCGCAAAATTCTAAACTAGAAGACGGCCTTAAGACAAACGCCAAACCAAAGAGGGTAGCGAGGCGATCCACCTCCGCAGAAACCATCAGAACTCGGTCCGTTAAAAAATTTAGGCGAAATCTCTGTTGCAAATTGAAGTTAAGACCGTGGACTATAGAACTAAGCACGAAAAAAATCGTGTTTCTGAAATTCCAAGCTTATACAGATCTCTCAAAGCAGGGCATCAGTGACATAAAAAAAAGTACGAAAAAGGGTGCGCGAACCGCCAAAATAGCGCGTGGTAAAGCCCCAAGTGTTTCCAAATAAAAATATATCTCAGATTCAATGTTTCAATGTTTATGAAGATTCAAATTATGTCTTTGGAACACTTGCGCACATTCTCGGTAGCACTGATAACATATTTTATCGCTTGACATGTTTCATTACTTTGAAGTTTGAAGCGTTGGAATGCATAAAAAATTACGTCCGATTTCTCTTTTTCTTTATACTGGATTACTGTTCAAAACGTCTATTCGCAGATTTACGCTGTAGATCTCCAATTAAGATTCTAATTTCATTAATATTAATATTAATTCAAGAATAATATTCTAAATAGTCATGTACTGGGAATGTCCTGCGCGTTTTCTTGCTCGGCAGCAAACGGCAGTGGCACAGTACAATTAAACTTGACCTGAAAAAAGTCAAGCTACAATATTTTCACAATCTTCCGTTAAGGGGTCGTCTCACTTTAGACGCTGAAAAAAGCTATTTTCATGAATTTTTTTGATAGTTTTATATTATAGATATTGAAATAAAAGTTGTCACACTTAATAAATACACTTTCGAAATACATTTTTTTTTAATATTTATTTATTAAAGTCACTATTTATAGACGAAAATGGTAGTTAAAAACAGGTACTAAAAAATTATAGGTCTGCGCTGTTGATGAAATCGGGGAGATCGATCATGCGAAAAAAATCAAACGGTTTTAGATTCACTATGTTAATAGCTATAGCGCATATCATACGATTTTTGACATATGCAAAAATAACAAAATGGCGGACATTTTTCGAAAAAAAACGAGTTTTTTTCACCGCTTTTGGCAAAAAATGGTAAATATCAAAAAAATTTAAAATCCTTGATATGCGCTATAGCTACAGTTGTAAAGAATATGTAGTTACAATTTCATAAGGGTCGGTTCAGTAGTTTTGAAGATTTTATCAACAAGCCGTCGAAACACGTTGTTTCGAGAAAAACGCGTTTAAAGTTTGTTTGAGTTACATAAATACATTTAAAAAATTTTACACGTATTTCGAAAGTGTATTGATTAAGTTTAACCTTTTTTATAACAATATCTATAATGTAAACCTGGCAAAAAATTCATGAAAATAACCTTTTTTGGGGTCTCAAGTGATAAGGCCCCTTAAAACCATCCGAACTGTTTTTCTCTAAACTCTTTACTCAATACTGATGATGTTGAAGTTTGCATTGTTGGAGTGCAATGCATTTTTTTCATTGTTATATTGTTTGGCGGATTCAGGCTAAGAAAATCACACAAACGGGTATTTATTTAGAATCTTAATTGGCGATCTAAAGCGTAAATTTGCGGAAACGCTGCTGCGGCACGATGTAAACGAAAAAGCACTTTTATACCTCTACTCGATGCCATCCGTTTCGCTTTTCACCGAACTCGTATCACTCCACTATTCCCAGTTCCATAGAGGCGCCCCTGAAGTGTGCCCACAGTCACTCTTTCCTAACGCACTAGAAATTCGCGTTTGCACGAGGGCACATGGAAACTCTCCGAGAACCCCATGTCGATGCGGATGGCTACCTTTGACTGACTTTCCGTTGCGTTTCCATCGGAAACTCAGTTAAACCGTGTCCAGCTCCGTAGTTAGCGCGGCTAAGCGGTCACCTATCCAAATAGTGGCCCAGGCCAACGCTGCTTGACATAGGAGATGACCGCCGCCGCGCACTCCACTATACGCTCAAACAATACATATATTTTTTATTTTATGCATTTCCATACACTTTTATGATACAGGGGAACTGAGAAAAAAGGATACTGAGCAAGCTCTGCTCCTCGAGGAAAAGATAAGCTTACAAATGAGATTATTGTCGGCCGCGAATGTTTGGAACGAGAACGACAGCGAGAGCGATAAAATCGAGCGATTTGAGCGAGAAGTACCGGATTACACTCGACTCGTACGCAACGAAGGCACCGATTCGACACAATTATGGCAAGAGGTACGACACAGGCTATCAAAGTAATAACATTATTTAAAGAGACTTGCAAAAAAAACATTAGGGGTTTAGGCTACCGTGACGAATCGAAAATCAGAGTTACTTGAAAAAATTGTTTTTAAGAAATAAGTAAGATAATTAAAAAATCGTTTGGTCGTTTATTTGTATGTACATTGACAAAGTTGTGTGCCAAGATTCATTTGAAAAATAGTACTAATTAAAGAAGTTATGAACAATCTCGTGAAGGACCTTTGAACGTGAGAGACTCAACGGTACGCTTGATTTTGACCACCCGGTTGATCTGAAACAAAAAAACGAGCTTCTTAAAATAAATAATATTGGCTGACACTTGAACGCAGAAAAAAAGATTCTTGAATTGCTTTTGTGTTTTTTCGCAGAAGAATATTATCGTTAATAACTAATGGAAAAAAAAGCTTAAGAGGCAAAAACGTTGGCCACGACTGAACTACTATTACACTGAATAAGTGTACCGACTATCAAGTCAATCCGCTCATTAGATGTCGAGAAATCATGTACGACGCTTTGAAAAACATACCGGCGAGAAAAAGGCGTTTAAAGTTTCAGTAGCAGTTCTATCGTTGTAATAATACTTTTAATCTGTGATCCCTGTACCATATGTTGGATCTTCCTCTTTAATTTGCGTTGCCTCGAGCGACGAACGAGTTTTCGTCATTTTCACAGTAGCTTACCCCCTTGAACAATTACATTTTGCCGATATTTTTGTTACGGGCGGCCTGCTCGTTGTACAAAAACAGCTTCAGGGTTTGTGAATGTTCGCAGGTTGTAGTAGCCGTTCAGGAAGCCACGCGGCTTGCGAGTTCCTTGTCGTTCAGCGCCGGAGGAGGTTCCCTGTCGAGGAGCTTGAGCTCCGCCGGCGAAAGGCATACCGACGCTTATGTACCGCCCTCACTGTGCGTCCCCCGTAGAGCCGAGACTTTCGCCGGTTTCGATCACAATAAGGTACACTCAGTCACGCTTCCATGCAGATAGCTGTTTTTTATTTCAAATTTTTCTCTCAAACATTTGACACTTTTCGAGAAAGGTACGCTACGAACTCCGTGGGAAAATGAAGGTCAATTTTTTTGTCGGTGGCCTCAAATGTGAAAACCTTCTAAGAGGAAAATTGGGTGAATATTTTTAAAAGATCGATTGTGACATTTAAAAAATATGACAAATCTTTTAAGGTTTTTAGAGAGAGATTTTTGACGTCATTTTTGGGTTGGAATAAATTTTAAACCGTTGAAGTTGCCTTGATGAAATTTTACATATGTATTTATTGTTCCTTTGAGAATGTATCTACATTAAAGAAAAATTATTTTAAATATTTTCATGTAGTTTTTTATTTTTTTAAACATCGTCCGCCGAAAACCGCCTCAATCGGCGCCCAGTCTGGGTGATGTTGTATGCATCTGGAAAAAATATATATATATTCTCAATCTGTATGAGCATTCTGAGCACTGGTAGCAGAATAAGTCGTTAAAATTTTTTTGTTACAACATGGCGGCCTGTTAAACTTTCATTAACGATATTTCATACATTTTCGGGTATTCGACGAATTATAAAATGTGGGCAAAATTATTGTTCGACTCAGTTCTGCTACCAGTCCTCAGAAAGAGGCTACCGAAGGTATGTGCAAAATTGAGCTCGATCGATCAATTAGTTATCGAGATATCGTGGGCGCCGATTTGAAAAACATAGTTCTGAGATAAACGAGCGCGCAGCTGCTTCCCGACCGCGTTATCTGAGCGCGCGGCTTGCTTATAATTTCTATTACTCTGCTAATTTTTGAAATATCAATAAACGGTTTTCACGAGCCGGTTTTCAAGAAAGGTCTAAGGAATAATAAAATGAAGAAAAAATCGATTTTGTCAAATTTCTGTTCTCAGACTACTGCCTTAAGGTAGTATGAGCGCGCAATCTTGATTTCTTTAGATTTTGTTCAAATTTTAACCAGACATTATTTATATCATTATGCATGTTTAAGTGAAATTTCAGAACAGTCGACTATTTAGATTGGGAGATAATGGGTTTTAAAATTGCAAATTTGAACACTGCAGGGTCTGCATTGAAATTTAGACAGAATAACTTTTCGTAAAAAATATTTGTCCCCTATAATAAGAAGACATGTGGCAACACCTTGCTGTGAAAAGTATTATTGACATCGCCAATTTTTTTTTTTAACTAACTTACAATCGACGAATCTTAATATTCGATGACATACTTACCCGTCAAGCCGTGTACCTCAACTGCGAGGTTGAATAATTTTTCGAATTGATCGTCCATCGGTAGGAGAGATATCCGTGGCGCGACTCGGCAGCACTGCACAACGTAATGGCACCGCCGAGGCCGAGTGACCCCACGCGGGACGGAATAAGCGAAGGAAGGACGGACGATTTGCCGGAAGCGAACAAGGATCAACAATTGGCGGCCGTCCGATTGTCGCACTACGTATACACGCTGCTCTGTATAATAAGCAATCAGATGACGACCATAGACAGTCTGCAAGCGCAATTGGCGTCCCGCAAGGAGGGCAGTATCGGCAAAAGTTCCGGCAATCGACCCAATCCGAATCGTCAGTTGGAAGAGCTGCGCAATCTTCAGGATCAGCTGAGCCGCGAGAAAGCGGCTTTTCGTGCCACTTGCCAGCAAGAGCGAGGTCAGCTCCAGGAGGAGAAGAGCGAATTGTTGAGGCTCCGGGAACAAGTCGCGGCCGAACAGAGAGACGTGACGCAACAACGCGATCAATTGTATCGTCGCCTCGAGGCCCTCGAACGTCAGGGCGTCTCGCTGGTGACACCGGCCACCGGTGGGCCGACCACCGCCCATGTCTCCCACCCTGCTCCTGGCACGGACACGCTGCAATCGAGAAAATCACAAATCGACGGCAAGCGAATACCGCTTCATCTCATCAGCGCGACTAATCAACAAAAAGTCCAGAGCAGCTTGCCGCCCGTTAAGCAACAACTTCCGCTCAAACTTGCCAGCGGCAGCAACAACAATAACACGAGGTAGGCGCGATGGATGCAGGCCTCGGTTTCACCGACTCATTGTGCCACGACGGACGTTCCCTAAAACCGGCCCGTGCAGCATCTTTCCTCTTCCTATTCTCGAAGTTTTCGATGCTCAGGGAAGCAAATCTGAGGATATTTCACTATTGATGCTGAATAGTAAATTGATAGTATCCAATTTCACAAAGTGCTTGTTGGCGTTAATGCTAGTGACATGCCAAAAGTCGAAAGCAATGAATTCTATGAAAACCACTTGTGCGATTTTCCGTTCCTTCGGTACATTGTTGGTCTGCATATTAGATACGGTAAACCGACCAGTGAATGGACGAATAACGACACTGTGGAATTCAGATTGACGTAAAATGAAAATATTAAAACAAGATTTTCAATTGATGCTTATTAGCATCGATTGAAAAACTTGTTTATATATATATATATACACACACACAGAGTGAGGCACTAACTGTTGCCACCTTGAATATCTCTGTAATTATCGACGTTACAAAAAAATGTTTGAACCAAAAGTTTTACCGTACGAAAGAAGTCATCAAATGCGACCATTTTTTTTATCTCAGTGGAGGCGCTGTCGCACAGTAAAGGTCACCTCCACTTTTTTAAATGGGACGGTACATTTTTTTTCAACTATCTTGTAGACCATCAAAAACTGCATAAAAAACATTTAGGGGTCAAAGTCGTTCAAGGTCATTTAAGATCAAAAAGTGACATGAACTTTATTTTTATGTGAAATTACCTTTATTCACAAAAGATGTTCAAAGTGATTGCCATTGGAATCAATGCAGCATTGCAATCTCCTCATCACGGATTGTGTCGAATTTTTTTATCACTTCGTCACTTATCGAATCACAGGCTCGAAGAATTTTCTCACGCATATCATACGGCGTAGTTGGACGTTCTTTATAAACAAGATCTTTCAAGTATCCCCACAAGAAAAAGTCCAGAGGCGTCAAGTCTGGCGAGCGAGCCGGCCACGATACAGCTCCTCCGCGTCCAGTCCAACGATTTGGAAATCTCTTTTGTAATTCATTTCTAGCTAACAGCGAAAAATGGGCCAGGCACCCATCGTGTTGATACCACATTCTGTTTCTTGTTTCTAAAGATATTTCTTCCAATAACGGACCTAATGTTTTTTGAAGGAATGTGGTGTACTTCCTATCATTAAGATTTCCTTCGATGAAATAAGGGCCTATGATTCTATCCCCAATAATCCCACACCATACATTAACCGACCACGGTCTTTGGTGTGCAACTTGCCGCAGCCAATGTGGATTTTCAGTTGTCCACAAATGCATCTTATGCAAGTTAATATTTCCATGATTCGTAAATGTTGCCTCATCAGTAGATAAAATCCGATTAATAAATGAGTCATCTCTCTGAATGTGGCGTTGAGCCCATCGGCAGAATTCAGTGCGATTCATGAAATCCGTACCAGTTAATTCCTGGTGGAGACTGATGTGGTAAGGATGATTTTTATGACGATGTAGAACACGTAGAATACTTCTTTGGCTTACGCCAGATTCCCTCGCAATTTGACGAGAAATCGCACAAAGGCCTCGATGAACGGCGGCAAGAACACCAATTTCCGTTTCTTCGTTAGTAACTCGCTTTTGTCGGTTACTTTCCCGACGGGTTAAGGATCCAGTTGTCCTCAGTTTAGTGTACAAAATTTGAAATGTACGGCGTGTAGGATGAGAACGTTCAGGAAATCTCTGAGCGCATAAGTCTCTAGCTCTCACTGCATTTTTCTGACATTCTCCGTAAATTAGAAGCATATCAGTTTGCTCTTCAAAAGAATACATCATTTACATTCGCTTGATTCATTAATACTAGTCTCACCATTCTTACTATCGTTATCTTGGGTTTATTTGGGCGAAACATTGTACAATGATCCGTGTACATTGTAGGTTTGATGCCGTTGTTTATATACAAGACAATGGCAAGACTTCGGCGATAAGTGCCGAAGTGATGAAAAATGAATTTTATGCAGTTTTCGACGCTCTACAAGATAGTTGAAAAAAAATGTACCGTCCCATTTAAAAAAGTGGAGGCGACCTTTACTGTGCGACAGCGCATCCACTGAGATAAAAAAAAATGGTCGCATTTGATGACCCCTTTCGTACGGTATAACTTTTGTTTCAAACATTTTTTTGTGACGTCGATAATTACAGAGATATTCAAGGTGGCAACAGTTAGTGCCTTACCCTGTATATAATATAGTATTTATTCCAGGTATACCCCTCAGGGGTTTTTACACAAAAGTACATTTGATGTCCTTATCAATATCTCCTTAAAACTAATCTTACATTACTAATTCCTCTCTAGCCTAAATATGTTTAAAAATACTTATATACATTCTGTTTTTCCCCTTCATTTTGTTTGCCTTATCGCCGCTTTCCTTTATGCAACGCTACTATCATTTTTTTGAATCCCCTTACATATGCGCAGAGTTCCTTTACTGGGTCCTTGTTTATAATTCCTCAATTTTTTTCATGAGCTTCCCCCCCCCCCCCCCCCCTTGAAGTCCGTCACCTTTTCCAGGCCTTGTACCACTTCTACCTTGATTTTTGCCTTTCTTTCCTGGCAGCCGCATATGTGGTTCAGGCTCTCTTCCTCTTCTCCACAAATTCGGCTATTCTTATCCTCAAAACCCTTGTTACCTTTTTTGCCTACATTCCCACACCTTCTCCTTGGTACCTGCACTGCACTTCTTCGCTTCGATTTATTTATTAAGGTATTATTCTGATGGTAGAGAAAAATATTCAAAGTGATTGCAACGAATCATATTGCAGGAATTGATCAATACGGAACGAAATGACTGAATGGCCAGTGAATTAACGAAATTACAGGTAAATCGTCACTATGCGGCCAGTCAATGTGTGGTATAAATGAATCCATATTATTTATTGTTATTAAATGCTAGATTTTGAGATCACTGCGTTGCACAAAGACTATAATATTCTCATACATGTGAGTATTATTTTTGTTATGGTGGTTTAATAGAAAATACAGAACTACCAAAGTTTGTTTCAACAGAGAAATAACGAATCAAATTTGGTCAAAATTAAACAAAACGAATTTAATGATTTTATGACGAAATTTAATGAGATGTACATTGCCAATTCTTAACAGTAATTAATTTAGCAAATGTCAGGAGATGAGCTAAATTGTTCACTCTGCTTTGGGACGTGGCAGAACAGAGCCCATGTGTCGATTCATTGGAAGGAGGTTAGAGAACAGCACCCGTGATTAAACATGTCTAATTTTGAACTATCGTTACGAATTTATTAAAAACTTCCGCAAAACATCAAAGATTTATTCTATCTTAAGTAACAAAAGCAATACTCACGTTCAAAGCTCAAAAAACGTTGATTTCCGCCTTTAGCATACCTGCTGGGCTCAGCCGTATCGTAGCTACGTTGCGCACTGTGCAAGTACCACAACCTAAAAAAAATCCGTGTGGCGTCAGAATTCTATATTAAACCGAGAAATCGGTTTTAACAACACCAGTGATTTTTTTGCTAAATTATAGTGATTCGATTTTTTTTATCGACGATTTATATTATTTCTTTACCTTAAAAATAAATCAGCTTTCGTCAATTCACTAGTCCCCGGGCGTGCACTGGTTGGTTTACCCCATCTATGAAATTTGTAGAAAATACATAAATTATCGGGGAAAGTAATTCAGCATTGCGTAATAAAGCGCAAGCGGTAGATGATTCATAAAAGATATTTCTGAATTATATCGTATTGGGTATCGTCTGGCAAGCGATTTTTTCGATAAATTTGTTCGTTAACAAAATATTCACAATAATAATGCTATTTTTTTCCGAAGAACGTACAAAAAACTTGGGATATTAGACGACATCCAATACGACAATTCCCAAATGAATTTCACTTTTTTTTAGTCGGGTGGACAAAAGTACGTACTTGATCCGATCGTTCAAGTACATGGACCTTTTGCCTGATGGCAAATGTACTTTGCTAATTATTAATTTTCCTTAAATTTCTTAGATATTTCGCTTACATATGTATACTAATTTTATACGAGAAATGGAGTGAGGCACACGAATTGTTTCGTTGCAATAAATTCTCACAATTTCTCCCGATTATTTGTTACTGTAGTGCAGCCCCTATACACGCATTAGTTGGCCGACTTTGTACGTCCTCGATCGATCTCGAAGATAAAACACATGCGCGGGAAAATATTTCACCTGCCAACTTCACTTATCGTAATGATTTTTTGAGCATAGCACTCATTATCACGAGTCATTGTCCTTGTAAAAGTCGTACAAACCTTTATTAACCTTGTGCGGTCGTACTGGGGTGATATCGTGGCAAGCGAAATATCACTTTTGAATTCCTGGTCATTATTGGCAATTTATAGCAACAAATATGATAACTTTTGTGATTAAACAATCATCGATTCACATTCTAAAAGGATTCAAGAGTATTCGGGAATTTTTTGACATTTTTTCAAACGATTTAAGGGATCATCACAGTGTAACGGGTTGAAAATTAGCCGATTTTCGCGATTTTTTTAATCGTTAAAATACGCTAATCAGTTTGATTCTTTTATGTCAAATCAAAGCACTCGTGAAGAACAGAAAATCAATTTTCAAACGTTTCTTAATATTTCTTCTGCACTTTTTTTAACGTTTGAAAATGTCTCCGCAAAAAAGGCGTCCGCATGGTGTCCGCGGTTGTGGCCGTAAATATTATCTGAAACAAAATTTGTAAAAAGATTATTAATCAGTATTAAAGCCGCTATCTTGCGGTGGTGTTGAAAAAAGTATCTAATTTAGCCTATTGTTTTAAGTTTTCCGTTAAAAAAAAACAAAGATTACAAAAAAAGCTTATCTCGCTTACATAGCGAGATAAAGAATGGCGTGAAGAATGTTGTGTCAAAATTTGAGCCGAATAGCTCAAAAACTCTTCCTTTGAGGTTGTACACCGTTTCGAAAAATGACATTTCGAGAAAAACGCGTCCATCCGCGCCAATCTCACGCAGCTGGTCGAATTCCTTTCTCTGATAAAGGCTGTAGCGACCGGAATAATTCGATTTTCGCCCCCAAAAATTGAACAGCATGTTTATAACCGTCTATACTATTTGATTGCAATACGATCGATTTTTTGAAAATTTTACACTGCGATGATCTCTTAACACGTTGAAAACTGTACGTGGACGTTTACGTCCCCGTGAGACCGCGCAGGGCCAAAACTCAGCATATGTCCCCTCGTCTCCACGGTTTTTCACGATGAATAATGCTATACGTGTACAAACAGAAGCGGAAGCGCGACGAGCAACAACAGCCCGGATCGTCACGCACGCGCAGGAAGCAGTCCAGCGGCGATAACAGGATCGGCGTACTCGTCACCGGAGCTCGGCAATAGCCACAACAACGGGAATGTCTGCCAGGCGCAATCGTCGAATCGTCCGTTGCGAATAACGCGATCGCCACCTGAGCCCTATCATCAGCAGCATCATCAACAGCAACAAAATCAACAACCGCGACCGGAACAGCAACAACAACAACCGATGGAAGAGGAAGTCATATTTTTCTGACGGCTTTTTCGTTTCGGCAGGAAGCATTCGCGCCCGCCCCGAACAACGGCAAGTCAATTGGATACACCGATAGCGTCGACGCCAACACCATCGCGCAGTCAGTCACGCGAGGCTCAGCCACGAAATCGCGTCAAGTCTTTTTGACTTTCGAAAATGGGTCGCTGAGACGGGACCGAGGAGCACGTCCATTATTCATACAAAACTCACGTGCAAAATCTAATTTGGGCGCTTTTTGTTTCGTTATCGCGAAAAATCTATCGTGCTGACGCATAAATCGTTCGAACGTGCACGGTTGCGCAATTTCGAGGTGGTGATCAAATCACGATATACGCGAGTTTGTTCTCGTGTGTGATTGGGATATGTTGATTCTTCAATTCCGAAGCTGTATCGAAAATTAGGTTTTGCACAGTTGTTACTAACCTCTGTTCCCCTTGGCGAGTATGTACATGGAGGTGCAACGTTCGAACATTAAACGCTACGAGAACGCGTTGCGGTTGCGAACAAAAAGAATACAATTCATAGTAACACACACAGGCAAAACGCGCACGCGCGCGCAGACACATACACACAACGCATTCCACATTTGTTATCAACTAATCTGTTAGACGGATCATGCACGAAAAACAGTGTCAAAAAGGATCATTTCATTAGATCATCGAAGTGCTCAAGAAAAGGGCAATAATGATTAATCGCTCGAGCGACGTGTATTATTAACTTGATAAAAAGGAGTCCTGTGAAGAAAGGAGAAAAAAACGAGAAGTAGTAGGATAGAATTCTCCCGTTAGCGGCGCGAGGGTCACTGTAGAATCTGCATTTCTCCAAAATATTCCGGATGAGTATTAGCGGTTAGCATTTAAACAATTGCAAAACCCGAAACTACGACTTTTTCCCCCCTCTCTTGTTTCATTTCACTTGGCTGCACGGACTGAAAACTTTTTAGACGCATTATCGAGAGAATAGATCCGTTCTAGAGACACTGAAAGTGATAATTATTTCGTAAATTTCGAAGCCCCGTGTTTGAATATGCTCTTTCAGGGAAGCTTCGCTCTTCTATCCGAGAGACTTTCTTTCGACGAGAAAGAAAAATGATATTGATTAGTTCATTGAAAACCGAAGAGTATTGAAGGAAAATGCCCGTGCGGTTGCTCATTTTAGGTATACGTATTGAGTCCCTGTTTTGGCATTTTCAAAGTTAAGCTCCCTCTTAGCCTTCCATCTTCCAATTGCAGGAAAGACAAAAGCAGTATCGTGAAAGAAACAAAAAACGAACAGAGAGTCGACGATTCTGTACTTTCGAATCGCAGTCTTCGGGACAAAAAAATGGTTTCCTATCTTGGACGAAATTGGCGGAAAGTGAATTGATCGCAATGCTCTGTTCAACGACGAAATCGTTTTCAGGTGTTGCGCACAATCGTAATTGATTAGCGATTACGAAAAATGTTGAATCCGTATATTTCGATACTACTGCGTAATATATACATATATAATATACCTTTGCTCTCATATATGTACATAAGTGCACGCGTGATGCGTTTTGACGAGTATAGGATTATTGAACTGTACAGATTGTATATATATAGCATGTCCTGTATTTCCTGTATTATCATTTTCGGTCGAATTTTGGTTCTTTCTATGGTATATCGTACGAGTCGTTGGAGTACTCAGATCTTCGAAAATTGTTCGTACACATCTCCAAGCAAAATTCGTACGGGTAGAGTCCCTATTTAAATCTGGATTCTTTGTGTATTCCGTAGAAGAAAAATGGAGTCAACAATTTCCAGAAAATGTATACGCTGCATGTGAGTAATTCGCGGAGCGCTTTTGCCGCAAAGTTCTGTCAGCTTTGAATTTGTGTTATTGATTCTATTTAAAATAACTGATCATTTAATTGTGTACCGATTCTCTGCGAATTCGGCGTTACTAAATTTTAGATAATGGAAACGTGTACCGTTTCGAAATTACGGGCATTAATAAGATTTTTGTTTTTGATACGTCAAATATCTATTTTGATGTTGAACATTTGTCATTCTATATATATATATATATATATATATATATATATATCGCGTGAAGCATGATTCAAGGATCAAACTCAGTAGTTATTGGCGATCACAAAAAAGGGTTACTGTATTTAAAAAAAAACGATAAGGAATCATTCATCGCAAAAAAATAATTAATTAATTCACTTGTTCTGTAAATCTATCGTTATTTTTTTTTCGCTTCGAGTACTTGTCAAAAAATCGAGGTTCAGTAACATACGAGGCTTTTGCTTTTTAAAAACTGGTACAAACAATTTTCTGATGCGGTACTTTGATCCCTCGAACTGTACTACAGAATGGCTTTCTCAAGTCAACACGTGATTAATTTAAGAATTGGTTTAACTTTCTTTCCAATAATATGCCTTTTTCTCACGCACTCATTTATTATTATGAATTCTACATTCGCGATGAAAAATGATTAAACGTGAAATTTAAGAGCGAAAATTGAAATCCAAACGATTTTAGATGGCGTCGAATTGAAAAAAGAATAGAAGTAAAATCACCAATAACGTATGCAACAAAGCTGCCCGAGTGCGCGTTTAATCTACTACTTCATGCGTGTCCATTGAAGAATTATTCGATCGGAATTCTCTTTCTTTCGAATTCACGAAACTCAAATCAAACGGTCCAATCGACTTTTATTTGTCGCTTTTTTCTGACTTCCTTCTCTGCGGAATACGCGACACACACACACACACACACACACACACACACACACACACACACACACACATACACACATATTATTACCATAGTGTAGAAAAAAAGATGCTCTATGCACTTTGTTTAGACACGAGAGTAACGATTTGTAGCAAGTGTCCATCTTGGTTATACCGAAAGTTTTAGGATACACCGTGTAGTTATATTCCTATACGAGAGGTTATAAGGACAGAGATTGAGTATTTGCTGTTGAAGCGACACTCTGCAACGGGAATCGTTACGACACCGAGTGCACATCATAAGAAGCTTCGAGAACAAATTGAAAAAAAAAAACTGCGTAAAGGGATGAATTGGCAGTAGAATAGTGACCATCGGTACGAAACTGAGGAAAGTTTCCTTAGCAATCTCTCGGCAAAAAGTCAAGTTCATTGATTATCGATCTCACGAACATCGGTAGTTGACACCTCGAATCATTATTGGCGATAAATTCGCACCGAACATCACCTAGTTCGTTGTAATTTTTTCAACGACGTAAATTTGCATTTTGTTTTTTTACACCCACAATTATTGTCAAATTTTAGTGATGAATCCTTAGAGCTCGTTTCATCGGATAAAAGATTCTCGGGGATTTCATTCGAAGCAAATGTTGAATGATATACTCACTGTTCGATAAATTTTCCAACATTAATATTATTGCGGCAAAAAGGAAAATGGTTTTCATCCTCAAACCATGCACGTTATTTGATATCTGTTTCGGCGAATGAATTGAGAATATTTTCTTTTTCCCTTTACGGATGTGATTACGCGGTGGACAATGGCAAGAGCAAGCAGCTATTGCAGATTGTAGTACCCTGAAAGAGAAGAAAACCGAAATGTACAACGTTCTGAAAAAAAAGAATGAACTGAGCGATTCCTCCTCGCCTTTCCAAATGAAAATTGGACACTCACATTGAACTGAAAAAAAATTGTAATCAAAGTCATTCGTTATCGTAAATATTGAGCAAAAAACGACTTGAGCGCCTCTTGGCTGAAAACAAAATTGTTTCCCTCGAGCCTTGTTTCAACTGTATATACCAGCTCGAGACACTCTAAGAGTGAACGTTGACGAAAATCGTCCGGAGAGTGAATTAACAAGGTGAGGAGGAGACGAAAAAAAAAGAAAGAAAAAGTTGAAAATGCACACATCGAGAAATATTGCTGGGAGAAATGACAGACCGTCATACAAGGAGAAAAGTGATTCTATACCTCCCAATCTGGTATCTGGGAGATCTATAGATAATTCACTGCCAAATGTTGTTATCCTTCGATAATCCCCTTTTCTAATAGAAATCCTTCATTTTTATTGCCTTCGTAAGATCGTGACAGTGAGCGCTTGAAGCATATACGCGACTATTCGCACTCGCCAAGAATAAATTCAGATTTATTTAATGAGGTAAACAATGATACAAATGTGCATAGAAGATAGCAGCCCGATGTAGCCTGGATGTGAATCCAACATTTAAAAAAGGTATCGCTCTATTGGAATCTTGATTGTATCGTTGGATGGTCGCATTGCTTCATCTCGTTTCGGCTTGATAGTTGGAATGACCTTAGGAGCCATAGAAGCATCATTAGCCCTGGCAAACTTGTTGCGAGATGAACAAAAACTTCGAGATTTGACGAAACTTCTCGAGCCAACTATATAATGGATAAGATCGTGAGCGTGCAATATTTACTATATGGAGAATTACAGACAGTGGGGAAATTGGGTCCGGTTGCAGAGGGATTTCGAGTTAAAAATCAGTAATACGAATTTGAGATCCGAACAAACATTAAACGGTCAGTATAGACTAAATGACTACGGGAATAAGACAAAAATATATCTGAAGTAATACGCTAATTGCTAGTAAAACTCTTTCCAATCAATCGTGGTGACAATAGTATTTGTTATTCCGTAGTATTCGAGAGTGAAAGTTTACATACATATACATGCGTGCCTGTGTGCGTGTATACATACATGTATAATAAGCATATGTATCGTGAGATGTTATAAAAGGAGCGAAGAAAAAAAAACCTCGTTGTTACTACATTGTTGTGTATGGAGTAAAAGGAATCGCGCAAGTTCGTTGATAATATTGCAAATTTACTCGTTATTAGTCTTTGAGAGTATTACATCTCTTGTAGACGAGGGCGTTGCACTGATTGATCAAATTACTGATGAAACGTGACAAAGAATTTAAAAGAAAGAAAGAACGAACGTTTTATCCGAAAACTGATTGAGCAGTTCAAGGACAATCGGGCGAAATCATTTTGATCCATACCGCCCGAGTTGAACTCCAAGAGCTAAATTATTCATTCGCGTCTGCGTGCAAAGAATATGAAAACAATTGTTACGCATAAAAAATGAGGGAAGGAAAAATCGTGACGACAGTTGTACCTGTTAAACTGTTGGGCGTCATGTTCCACGGCCTATCTATATAGCTTCTTTTCTTTCGACTGTATAATTCCTAATATTTTTTTCAAGTCTTCTTTTTTTCTTTTAATTCCGCGGCTGATTGGTTGGCCCCGTTGGAAGTTAAATATGTAAAAACTCAGTGTTTTACGAGTGACTAGCGAATCATAATTACGTCCCCGAATACGGATATTTTCCGTGGGAAGTATTTTTGTACGTTTACTCTGTACTACTTTACTCTAACGAAAAAAGGGGGAAAAAAGAAAATCTATATCTATTGTTATCATTGTGATACTGGCTATATTGTATCGATAACCGCCTCTATGCGGTTTAAAAATCTCCATTCTACATTGCGATTATGATATTTTCATATTTCACCTTATATTCACAATAAAAGAAAACCGCGTAAGAAAATCGCGTATGGTTATAAGCGTTGAAGTGCGTAACTGTGTAAAAGCGTGATTATCCGTGGAGGAGATGATGAAGAAACGCTCGTGTCGACCTTTATATTTATGTATAACTTCTCGATGTACGACAAAAACAAAACTAAAAAACTGTTGCATTTCCGTCAAAGACTTATATTACTTATATTACAAGACTTATTACGTATTATTATTATTCAATTTTGTCACAGTAATGCATTTAAAACAAAACAAAAAACTAAACGACGCCCAAGCTATTTACAAGATTTTATTCTTCTTTCGCTTTTGTAAGGAAAAGAAAATATATACACATATACAATTGGCGGCGTGTTACAGCGAGGCAATTTTATATATTTATTCCTGTTAATTCATGTATAAAACGTAACTCTTAAACTTATCGAGAGATCTGTAAAGAAAAAGGGACACGATTTATACGCAATGCAAATGATACTAGAAGTCACGACAATTGCTCGTAATTGATAGACGAAAAACAAAACACAAAAGTAGACTAACCTTTCGAAAGGCTTGTCGGCTAAAAAAACGGCGAGAAATATGAAAAGAGTGACGGGTTAAAATATAAGAGAGTTGCATACCAGCTCGCCCTATATTTTCTAACGATGACTTACTACTACTATGTTCTTTTCTCGATAAATCTGTGTTACTGCTATTGGACTCAGTCCTAAAGACTATTTACACTACACGCTCTTTTTTTCTCTAAATCATTGCTACTATTTAACTATCATTTACCGATGAATAAGTAGCCCCTTCAAGAAATACTATTTATTATGAATGTACATACAACAGTTATTGTAATAAAAGAAAACAAGGATGAGCGAATGTATGACCCCGTTGATTTTCGGTGTTACCAATTTTTATGTCTATAGAAATTGGTGAAATTAATAATCATGTTTAATCGTTAACTTTGCTCGTGTTGCACTTCGGTTCTCGTAATAAACTGTGACTTTTTTTTATACAAAATATGCAATTAACTCCCGGTACTATACGTTTGTACGCGAGCGTGTGCACCGGTATGCGTGTGTATTGCGAAAGCTTCGAATAATCGACTTAAAATATGCTGTACTTTAAGTTGACGTAACCATACATCTGCATGCAAAGTACCATACAAATTGAATTAGCAGTTCTGAGTTGTACGTTGGAAATACATTTTTTTAAATGCACACTCCGTTCTCAGTACAGTTATTTACTCATGTTCGCAAATAATTTTTCTTTGTAAATAAAACACCCCGGAGGAAAATGATTGATTAGTTTTATTGAACGTACGGATTGCATTTTTCAGGCATTATGGTTGTCTAGAAATTTGAGAATATGGTTTTTGTTAAGTTTATTTTGTTATTCTACAGACCTTTTTGAATACGTCTGTGAAAACCGTTTAAGGGGGCAATACAGTTAGGAGAGGAAAAAATCGCTGATTTTCATGATTTTTTTTTAAAAGGAAACATTTATCATTTTTGAGATTCTGGGTTCGTTTTATTACGGCGTTTGGCTGATACGGGTTGCGGCGGATGTTGTCAGACGGCGTGACACGTAGTGTCGGTGAGATTAATCTAAAAAAAAAACCAAAGAAGATTTTTCTTTCATTAACACAGATACGCAGAATATGAACCAAGAAAATGTGAGAAATGTTGAAAATTGATGAAATCGTACGCTTTGAAACAAAAAGATTGAATTTTCTGAAGAAATACTTTTTATTTTAGTTTTTATATCATTTAGGTTCATGTTTTAGACAATAAGAGTAAAAAAATGTAAACTGATGTGCTGGTCTAGTGGTTAGTGTGCTTGCCTCTGAAATCAACACATCGGGAGGTCGCGGGTTCGAATCACCGTCTCGTAGTTTCGGAGAGAAATAAAAAAAAACAGGCGTGACGTAGCTTCAGTTCTGCAACGGATGTCGCGCACACGGAACGGTACGAGCGTGTGTCGGTTGTGTATGGCTGTAGCCTGTGAGCTATTTCTCGACGAAACGCGACTAGCTCCGAGGCCGGGAAGCGAACTCGTGACCGGCTGTTATTGGTATAGGTTTTCCGCAGTTTCCCTATACCCATGAGAGAAAATGTCATGGTGAATGCAATACAGAGGGGAAAGTCGGCTGCGGCCGCAAGGTGGGGATCGATTAGGGATGTGGATTGGAGAAAATGGTGGGAAAAGTAAAAAGGGGGAATCCCTGTACATGGAAGCTACAATCAGCAAAGCGTTAGCCGTAGCAGAGTAAAAAAATGTATACCAAACTTCAGCAGAATTCGTCGATTCGTTTTTTTAGCTATTATATACGGCGTGGACCATTTAACGTGACCAACCCAAATATTTCCGTTGCCTTTAGAGTGATGAAAAAATGTCAGGAGGTAATTTGATTGATTTTGAAGGGCTCAAACAGTGGTGAAAAATTCATTTTTGTCAAGGTTATAGTTTTTTGCGTTCCCAAGGTCATCAATGTTTTTTTCAAATGGCAACATATTTTTTTTTTAAGACGTAGCTGATATTTAGAAAAATCCAACGACCCATGATATTATGACCTTGAAATGCTTTTTCACCAAAATACACGTGTAAAAACGGGAAATCGTGATGGTATTGACAATAAGAATATCGGAATAATGTAATCGAATTTTTTGTGCCGAAAATTTATTGTAAGAAATATTGTTACAAAGTGATGGCCATTAACCTCGACACATTTTTGAAGACATCGGATGAATGATTCTCTTGACCTTCGAATAGTGAATCACAAAATCGCGGGTATTTCGAAAAATTGCAATTTTGGCGAAATGTATACATCGGGGGCTTAAAAAATACCAAACAAAAAAACATGGCAACGACAGTTACTGGACATACGGAAACATTGTTATTAAAAAATAGAAAATCAGACAATTATAGCTAGAGTTATGATTACGGCCAGGTCGAGAGAAAAGCGATTGAAAGTTTTACAAGTGGAGGGCGCGAACTTGGGGTCATCGATTTTGACGTCCCTTTGCGAGAGCACAATACTTCCCGATAGCAATCTATCCTGTAAAGAAGAAGAGCCGACTCCCAATTGTTCTCGAGAAACCGCCGATCGAAAAACGAGGCACGATTCATATACTAGTAACGCCGCACTCCGAATCGTCGAGACAGCGTGGCCCAGCGTTTGACTACCACGCTGGCGACTGTCGAGTTCGATCCCACTTTGGATACTTATTTTTCTTAATTTTTATCGATTTTTTATGAATAACGTGAAAATTCATGTTCATTTATGAAAAATACAAGAAATAAAAAATTAATTTGCGACGGTACGGACATATGAAATTTCGCGCATTGTAATTTTTTTCTTGTACGTTATTTCAAACGTAAATTTCTCGTAGTTGTCTGTTTGTCAAATTTGTATTGAAAAAAAATAATAATTTTTATTCTCAATTTATAGCAGGAGAAGAAATGCATTATGGGGAGGGTAGGGGTTTCAGCGTGAAAAAAACAATTTTTTGCAAATTTTTTTCATCTATATGGATAGAATAAATTTATTGAAACCTTTTTTCCATTGTTAAGTGTCATTTCAAGAACATTCCGTGAAATTTGTACGCGAAAATATCCACAAACAAGCCAGTGACAAAGCTTTTCCAAGAACGCCTTTGGAAACACACGATTTGCGGTGTTCACTGTATCTCAGCTAGAAATTATCTGAAATCAAGTACCATTAAAACTTAGCCAAAGTATCATCAAATCCTCCCCCCAACGGTCTTTAATTATTATTTTTTTCATTTCTAAATTTTTGGTGGTCGTGTAAAGTGAAAAGTGCTATTTTTCACAAAAAAATCCGCCATTTTAGGGACGGAAAACCCCATCAATGTAAAAAAAAATCGCAAACTAACCGTTAGGGGAAGGTATTTTCTATGTAACAAGTACACACTATGTAAGTGTGTACCAAGTTTGAAATAAATCGGTCATGTAGCCTTCAAATGGCAATGAACACGGACTTTGAAAAAGTGGTTTCGAGAAAAACGCGGCACTGGCTTGTTTGTGGATATTTTCGCGTACAAATTTCACGGAATGTTCTTCAAATGACACTTAACAATGTACAAAAGGTTTCAATAAATTTACTCTATCCATATAGATGAAAAAAAATTGCAAACAGTGTTTTTTTCACGCTGAAACCCTTACCCCCCCCCCCCTTATTCACTAGTTGGCGGTTGTTGCCGAGTGTGGGAATCCACTTACGTGTGTCTACCCACTAAAACCCCTCCCCTCTTGCACATGCTTGGACACAAGTGTCCGGGCATATACCAATCATTGTCCGTCTCGGAAGGAAGGAGACGGATACCCTGGATTGGTGCCAAAGCGCTGTGCCTCTCGTCCAATCCATCTCATGCCGATTCGTAGGCCCAATTACTCCGACTATTTGGTTCCACTTTGTCCAATTCAAGTGGCTTCTCTGGAGAACCTTGGTGGTAATACCAGCCAGAAGTCTCTTCGAGAGCCCTATCCCCAACAAAAAGTCAACAGACTTGGACGACTGCACCCGTCGCCAGGAGACAGGGCAAGAGGTAGAGGCGACCGCATCTAATTTGACTTGGAGAGCCTTCGCAAGAGCCAAACCAGGTCGGCGTTTTCGGCGCAATAGGCTTGCTTCCTCTCGTGAGAGCCATTGAAAGTTGTTACTCCGCTGACAACTGATGCATCGACGACATTGACACGTCGATTCGTCACAGCCGCAAGACCGGGTTTGTGGAGACCTGCTGATGTCTGGTAGCGTGGTTCCTCGGAAACCGCCCATCTTTACCCATTTTTTCCCAGCCCCGCGCCCTGGTCGTTACGACCAGAAATCTAGAGTCGATTTTTTACCCAGCTCCGTGCCCTGGTTGTTACGACGAGAAATGTAGAGTTGAATTTTGTTTTCCAGCTCCGTGCCCTGGTCGTTACGACCAGAAATCTAGAGTCGAATTTTTTCCCAGCTCCGTGTCCTGGTCGTTTCGACCAGAAATCTAGAGTCGATTTTTCCCCGTTTCGTGCCCTGGTCGTTGCGACCAGAAATCTAGAGTCGAATTTTTTCCCCAGGTCCGTGTCCTGGTCGTTACGGCCAAATATCTAGAGTCCATTTTTTTCCGTACCGTGCGCGATCGTTGCGACCAGACATCTAGAGTCGAATTTTTTTCCCACCTTCGTGCCCTGGTCGTTACGGCCAGAAATCTAGAGTCGATTTTTTACTCAGCTCCGTGCCCTGGTCGTTACGACGAGAAATCTAGTGTTGAATTTTGTTTTCCAGCTCCGTGCCCTGGTCGTTACGACCAGAAATCTAGAGTCTATTTTTTTCCCAGCTCCGTGCCCTGGTCGTTACGATGAGAAATCTAGAGTCTATTTTTTTCCCGTTCCGTGCCCCGATCATTGCGACCAGACATCTAGAGTCGAATTTTTTTTCCCACCTCCGTGCCCTGGTCGTTACGACCAGAAATCTAGAGTCGATTTTTTACTCAGCTCCGTGCCCTGGTCGTTACGACGAGAAATCTAGAGTTGAATTTTGTTTTCCAGCTCCGTGCCCTGGTCGTTACGACCCGAAATCTAGAGTCGATTTTTTGCCCCCAGCTCCGTGCCCTTGCGACCAGAAATCTAGAGTCGAATTTTTTTCCCAGCTCCGTGTCCTGGCCGTTACGACCAGAAATCTTGAGTCGATAATTTTTTTCCCAGCTCCGTGCCCTGGTCGTTGCCACCAGAAATCTTGAGTCGAATATTTTTTTCCCCAGCTCCGTGCCCTAGTCGTTGCGACCAGAAATCTAGAGTCGAATTTTTTTTCCCAGCTCCGTGTCCTCTTCGTTACGGCCAGACATCTTGAGTCGAATATTTTTTTCGCAGCTCCGTGCCTTGGTCGTTACGACCAGAAAACTTGAGTCGAATTTTTTTACCCAGCTCCGTGCCCTGGTCGTTGCGACGAGAAATCTAGACTCGAATTTTGTTTCCCAGCTCCGTGTCCTGGTCGTTACGACCAGAAATCTAGAGTCTATTTTTTTACCAAGCTCCGTGCCCTGGCCGTTACGACGAGAAATCTAGAGTCGAATTTTGTTTTCCAGCTCCGTGCCCTGGTCGTTACGACCAGAAAACTTGAGTCGAATTTTTTTACCCAGCTCCGTGCCCTGGTCGTTGCGATGAGAAATCTAGACTCGAATTTTGTCTCCCAACTCCGTGCCCTGGTCGTTAAGACCAGAAATCTAGAGTCTATTTTTTTACCCAGGTCCGCGCCCTGGTCGTTACGACCAGAAATCTAGAGTTGAATTTTTTCCCAGCTCCGTGCCCTAGTCTTTACGACTAGAAATCTAGGGTCGATTTTTTGCCCCCAGCTCGCCGACTAGAAATGTTGCTACGGGGCAGTCTAGAGCTGCATCCGGCATACCGTATCCCGTACCACAGCACGGTACAGGCTGCCGACTCAGAGCGTTACCGGGCGTGAAACGCTTTTTTGAATCCGACCATGACGCGGATACCGGTGACGTAACTGATCCGTACATCTTTTCAGGCTCTGATCCGGTTTCCGTATCTATGCCTGAAATTAAAAGAATACGAAAAATTCTGGTAGTATGTTTTGTTTCCATATGCGTTATTGATGATCCTGCCTGTATGATAATTGGAAGAAAACGTATTCTGCCTCGTTGAAGTTTTTTACCTCCCCTCGGAATTGAACCACGTCTTCTTATTCTAAAGCAGAGAGCGCTGCCTATTTAGCCATTCCAACACTTGTGTAAACCTTCTTTTTTTTCCTTGGATATTATTATCATTCTAATTCTATTCTAAAGTATGTAAATATTTTTATACATGAGGTTGAAGATTGCATCACGGCAATGTAACAATAATTCTGTTTCAACCCGATTTTTACTGCCTATTTAGGCTGTGAAAATGACTCACACGTTTTCACATATTCTCATTAGAGTGTTACGACCGAAATTTGCACAAAAAAAAGGCTTTTGATGATTTTGTAAAAAAAAAAAATATTTGTGCTAATGTGACATTATCTTATTACAACTTTCAAGCGGTAAAACTTTTTTTTCTTTTTCAAACAAAACAAAATAGCGGCGTTATAAGGTATTCCTTTAAGGGTCTTTTGAAAAACTGCTCATGGTATACCTCAAAAAGTTATTGATCTATCTGGCTGAAATTTTGGGCGGTTTCTCACTATAACATTATTGGAAGAATATACCTATAAAAATATTAAAAGGTATAAAATTGAAAATTAAGTAGGTTTGTAATCAAATGTTCATATTTTTTACCATTTTCCCGACAATTTTTACCCCGAAAAAGTAATTTATTTACGCGATAACCTTGAAACTTTAGGTATATCCTTCCAAAAGTCTCATAGTGAGAAATCTGGCAA
Source organism: Ophion obscuratus (assembly GCA_964007375.1). Classification (NCBI taxonomy): domain Eukaryota; kingdom Metazoa; phylum Arthropoda; class Insecta; order Hymenoptera; family Ichneumonidae; genus Ophion; species Ophion obscuratus. The sequence continues at coordinate 49,949,133 of OZ023314.1, forward strand.
AATATCAGCCAGATCGATCAATAACTTGTTGAGCTATAACACGAGCAGTTTTTCAAAAGACGCCTAAAGGAATACTTCATCAAAGTTAGTCTCCTAGGCAGTTTTATTTTCGATAGCTAGGATCACGACGCCATTGAAACTCACCAAAGCTTCCTGGATGTTAGGCGCTTTAGTAAAACAAGTTTTTTCAAACACAAGAATTTGGCGCCCCCTTAAATTGCCGCCCGGGGCAGGTACCCCGGTTTGCCCCCCCCCCCCCCCCTAGATCCAGGGCTGGTCACACGCAAAATTGCAACGAGTCGTTCAGCTCAACAGTCTGACGCGTCGCTCCAAAACACCTGAATTCCAGCGAAAAAGTCGTTGAAATTGGCGCCTAAATGGCTGCAGGTATGTTCAACGAAGGGTATCCCGCGATTTCGAGTACCACGCAGTTCCTCAACTTGAGTATTGGCCAGCAGTGCAAAATGTTTTTTCGATCCGTCCGCTGACGCGCACGGATCCACAGAGAGGACAGGCGCCACTTATTTAGCAGCAAGGAGGCTCGTACAGCTCGTAGACTCGACCAAAGTCATCTGAACGAGTACTTTGAAGAAACAGAAGTACTTGTGCATGGGCTAGGAATTGCTGAATAGCAGATCATCAGTGTAAGTAAGCAAAAATTGATATTTCCTTTTATTGAAAACTTTGAAGCGCGTTTTCTACAGTTTTTATTTTCGCGATTGTTTCAAACTGGCGGGCGTGATAGCAAGAAAACGAAACGACCTATTAAATGGAACCGAAGTTTATTTTCTTTAGTATGAAAATCTCTTTTAAGTGAACTAAAAAAGTCGTTGAAAGAGTCTTTTTAAATAATTTGTATAGTACATTAAAGTGTTTTTTTAAACACATTATTTTTCAAACCTGGGAAAAGTTATAATTTTACGATTTTTTCAGCTTTTCCTTGGTTTACCTGGAAGAAAAATATATGACAATTGGAAATTTTATTGTTTTTTTTTATTTAGTAAAGAATTACGAGCTTCATCTTTCCCGCCGATTGGGGACTGCAGTGGCAAGACGCGCATGAAATAGGCTAATAAATCTCCAGTCATTTATTGTTTCATGTTGAAAACATTTTTTTATACATTTCAAATATATAATTCAGGCTCCGGCCTTAAAACCCCGAATCTGTTGTACGACCAGAACAAGCTGACCGACAGCATCGTCGAAGGTGCCGTACGCCGCGCTCCAATGTTGCGAAGTCGAGGCGCGAGCTAACAGAGGGGACCTCAGGTCATTTCTCGTCTGGACCAGGGGGAGGGGGGGGGGTTCGGTTCGAGAACCTCTTCCTCCGGTACGGCCTGGAGATCCTGCGACTAATGCCGTGTATGCCGCGTCCCTGCGGACACCTTTGATGGAGTTGAATATCCGTGTCCCGCGGAGGATTCCCAGCAGATGCTGGTTGACAAATCGAACTCCGCAAGACACAGTAAGGGCCTCCGCTCTCGCCAAGAGCCGAAGCGCTTCAGAACTCCAGCGTATCGATACGTGCACAATGCGAAAGTCTGCGTTAGCACCGTCCGGATGTGCGGAATGCCGATGCCAAACCCGATTTTAGTCAGGAAGGAACGGTCGCAATTGACACAATCAAAGTACTGACCACGACTGGATGGCGGCACTGGGGCGCCGCAGGTGTGTAGGGGGATTGACGAAATCGAGCGAGACGGTAGGAATGGTAAAAATAACCGGGCGTGGGCTGTTGGGACATTGCGAATCTTTGTTGGATAGGGCGAGGACACAGGGCAAGTGCTGCACGACCGGCGGTCAAGGCCTCTACCGGAGAATTTATTTCTCTTATATTTTTAGAGCCTGCGGTTACTAAGAAATGGAGGGCTGGCTACCCGCCATTCCTGAAATTAGCCTCCCCAAGATGTTAGACGAGTCTAACGCCCCGCTACCGCCACTCCAAAATTATCAGAATGGAGGACGAGGCCCTTAGTTTCTTATGGGATACGATAATGAACTTCACAGTAGTCGGTCTTCACTGCTGATAACTTTGCTTCTCTTCTCTAGCAATGAAAACACCCAGAACAGCACCCAGCAGCAACTCCGAGGAAATATAGTATCAACTTGAGTGCAAGACGTAGTGTATTCGCTCAGGACCTCACTGTAATTATTCCGTTGTTCGTCGCTTTTCATTTCGCATTACACCATGGCAGTTCGGGCTTTCAAGCCCAAAGGGGGTTACCAACATTTCCATATACCACAACTGCGAACCAATGCTGCCACCACGTTCGATACAATCCAGAGTGCCAGACGCTTCGCAATAACTATCCCGCCCCTCCCGCGCATTGCTATCGGTTTCATGGGAACCACTATTGTATACGCCATCGCCATAACGCGTATGAGTACTCTTGCGCATCTCGCGGTGGTATATCCGCGGGGTACGCGAGTACAGCTATGGTAGCTTATAGCCAAACGAGATGTAATGTTGAAAGAAGATTGAGCACTGTCGCCCTTAGCCTGACTCAACGCCATGTCAAGTTTGACAATACAACGTCTCCCCCACAGATATACAAGTCCGCCTCATAAAAGGGCTCTTCTCTTAGATACCCAATCAACCGGCAGAGGCACCCGTGAGCTCAGAATACCAGGAGAATGCCGTTAACGCTGACGTGCCCACGCCCACGCTAGCACATCTCTACAGCTATACAAAACGTAACCCGGCTCGTAGCGACGAAGAGAGAGAGAGAGAGAGAGAGAGAGAGAGAGAGAGTCATAGTTACTCCTGAGGTGCCCCCCCCCCCCCCCGCATTCAACGAATACCCTTTTATCCCAAGAGAAGTCGCCTCGTTTCCGCGAAATAACTGAAATCCATAACGGCCGTCTGCTACTGTCGGAATAATTCGAATCATCAGTAGAATGTGACGTATCATCTGTGCTAGTTCATACGAGCTGTAAAAACTAATTTTTAATCACGAATTTCACGAGTGAATTTTTATAAAGTGACATTTCGAAAAAAGGACACAATATGGAACAAAACGTTGGACCTTCTTAGACCAGTACAGCAACTGATGCCGAAAACGAAACGGCTGCACTGAAAAAAATCGAACAAGAATTTTTGAATGCGCTATTCGTAGAGAATGCAATTTATCACGAGCATGATCTTTTGTCAAATGACCCTCCCGCAACAATCGGTGCTGGTTCATTAGCAATGTCAGAATAAATGAGCAAGTCTACGATAACTTTTCTCGACGATTATATCCTTTCAACGGAAGAACTGATTCTAGCCTATGAATGAAACGATAAAGAGTTATTTAAGCACGTTGATATTATCTTTTTTCCTATAATACAGTATAACAACGCGGTTTCTGATTATATTTTCTACTTTAGTGCATGGAAAGCCCAACTATCCAAGACGATTGCGTTCCCGAGGATCACGAAGAACCCACGGTTGAATATATTTCGCTTGAATATAAAACAAAAGTTGTAACTCCTGCGGAGGCACACCCGAAATGGCGTTTGGCGGCGTTTTAGAGAAAGGACGCACGCCGCTTAAAACGGAAAGATCACCTTAAGGGGTAAGGCCACTGTAACGGCCCAAAAAAAAAGGTTTTTTCACTAATTTTTTGCTCCCGAAATTGAAGGTATTTGAAAAAAAACTTTTAATGGTGTTATCGGGCATACATTAAACTTTATTATAAAATTTTTTTACAGTAAAAAAAACAAAATGGCGGTTCCACAGCTATCTTCCCGGGACATGTTTTGCTTCCAGGGCTCCGCGGCACGCAGCACCACTGGTGCACTTTTGAATCTGGAACAAAAAAAAAACCATTAATCTAGAGGGCTATAGCTAGAGAATGTCGATCGGATTTTAAAAAGTATCAATTTTTGTGGATTTGGCGTGCGTTTGAAAAAAAAAATTGATTTTTGACGAAAAAAACGGCAAGTTTTTTGTTAATAAAAAATCAATAAATAAAGTTCTTGAAAATTCCGATCGACATTCTCAAGATAATGTAAATGTTCACATCTGGTTAAAATTTCAAGTAAAAAAAAATGAAAATTGTTCGAGTTATGCTGCGTGCCATTTTGAAAAACCATGTTTCGAGAAAAACGCGTTTAAAGTTTTGCGAATAGTTTTTTATTGGAAAAAATTTAAAAAAGAAGTTAAAAGGATTTAAACTTTTTTTAAACTAGAGGGTTTAAACTATTTTTTAAGCCAATAAAAAAAAATCGATTTTTCAAAAAATTTACAGTGGCCTTACCCCTTAAGCACGTTGATATTATCTTTTTTCCTATAATACAGTATAACAACGCGGTTTCTGATTATATTTTCTACTTTAGTGCATGGAAAGCCCAACTATCCAAGACGATTGCGTTCCCGAAGATCACGAAGAACCCACGGTTGAATATATTTCGCTTGAATATAAAACAAAAGTTGTAACTCCTGCGGAGGCACACCCGAAATGGCGTTTGGCGGCGTTTTAGAGAAAGGACGCACGCCGCTTAAAACGGAAAGATCACCTTAATCGATGGACGGAATATTTTTTAAATGGTTGCACCAGAATTGATAAGCTACGATCAATCGAATTGCAAAGTATGGAACGCTTCAGCAATGGTGGATGGCTGTTGCTTTTCCGTTAAACAATTCCTTCCGTTTCGAAGCCAGCCCAACCTAGGTAGAAGTTTTCAAATGGAAGCACGGAATACGACAGCGAAAAATGATGAAATACACGAGTAAACGGGACGTCGCAACTTTGCAAGAATCTATTGAAATAGCAGAGAGATTTCAAACACACGCGCGGTTTTGAATCCCCAATTTCGATCTGCATTTTGTAATTAACACTACAGTAACAGTTAACGTACAACAGATTGTTAGCCCTAAATGGTGTATGTTAAAAGACAAAATTTGAACAAAATCCACATTCATACACCACCCAATACTTTATCACGGCATCAGAAACGTTGCTTCCGAAAGTTTCCATTTGCCTCCAGGAGCCATCGAATCAATTTGGTCCGATTGTTTCTAAGACTGTAAATAATCTGACGGAAGATTTAAAAAATGTCGTTGTAACTTCTTCAAAATGCGGCAAACTCAGGAAAGGACTCTACAGACATTGGTATTTGGAATTTGGAAAAAAAACTCTCGGCCCACATGTTAAAAACGATAAATGTATGCTCATCATTGATTCATGGGACGGACACACGGATTGCACTTTGCGTGATGAGATTTTTCACAATTATAGTGGCGAAGCGACTTGCACCCGCAAATTCATTTCACCAGAGTGTACGCCTCTTTGTCAGCCGTGCGATGTGTATTTTTATCGTCAGGTTGAACTTTTCATAAAAAGATTGCAAAATGCCCCTACTCTATTAAAAGAACAACGGGAAATAGCATCGCGCGCAAATGCCATCAAAATACATTCATTAATTCATGACCAATTGAGCGCTCTAAAGTTTACTAACATGTTGAAATACGCTTGGTATGCTGCAGACTGATAGAACCACGAGTCACATTCCAAAATGTTAACGAAATCTGCTTCCCTCTGTCTTTATTTTTTTAAATGTTCATGCCTTACTGTCGCATTTATACAATGTGCGTGGTGCTAACAGAACATACGTTTCACGTGTTTTTATTATAAGTATCACTCGCAGACGATAGCAACAGCGATGTGTAAATATTGTCACCCTTTGGTATGTGCTTGAAAAATAAATTACGCTGTGCATTTAAGGTATTCCTTTCACGAATTCAAATATTTAACAACTGATTGATTTTCGTCTATAATCAAGTAAAAATACATTCCAGTATACTGGTAAAATTTCGTGCCAAGTTACCGAACGATCAACGAAAAATTATGACTCTACAAATCGTCTCATTTATACGGCGCTTTATGGAGATGTCAGGCTAGCCACATTTATATCTAATAATTTATGTACTAAATAACTCCTGATCTAAACTGCTCATGCGTGTAACAAATCTAAAGATTCTGTAACGACACTAAAAACAGAGGGTCACCCAATGTTTAAAGAAAATGTTTGAATGGTAAGCTTGGAAAACTGTGCCTCGCAGAGAAATGTTCGTAGTCGTAACGTTTAAAAAAAAAATGTAAAAATATCTAATCTACTAAATTTGCGCGAAATTTTTTATTCTGGTATACCGTTGGGTATAATAATCGAGTGTAACTTATTTTTTATTAAGTGCCACTATTATTTACCGGTGATTTAAAAGGGCCATGCTTATTCCTCCACAAAATACGGCCCTCCGCGGAAGGAATACCTTAGTAACAGCGTTTTGCTTAATTCATTACCTTCACCCTACAGTTGGACGTTCGCTTTAGAAAAAAATACCATGCGCGAAATTTTATACTGATGGTCTGTACTGTGGTAAATACATTTTTTATTTCTGCTATTTCAAATAAATAAATATAAATTTCACATTATCCATGAAAAATAGATAAAAATTAAGAAAAAAAAGTACCCAAAGTGGGATCAAAACCGAATCGCCAGAGTCGTAGTCAGATGCTTTAACCGCTGGGCCACGGTGCCTTAGCGATTCCGTCTGCACCGTTACTGGTATATACATTGTGCCTCCCTTTGTGATCGGCTATTTCTCGAGAACAATTCAGAGTCGGGTTTTGTCCTTCACAGGGCAGATTGCTATTGGGAAGCACTTTACTCTCGCAAAGGGACGTCAAAATCGGCGATCCCAAGTCCGCGCCTTCTCCTTGTGAAATTCGACATACACCTTCAGTAGACAGTTTTTCAATGTTCGTAGGAGAATTGAGTCAAAATAATTTTGTTTTTTCGATATAACTTGTAGAACGGTAACAACAACAGGAAAAAAATTACAATCAAAGTTTATAATACCGCCATTCTGTATTTTTTTTGCTGAATCCGGTACCAAATATAACAATACTTATACAGATTAAGAATATGTTTGGTTTTTTCACATTGATACAACATCTACAACACTGGTCGCCAATTGGGAGCGTTTTCCGTGCACCGATGAAAACAAACGTACACAAGTACATGATACATTTTTTTTCAAATTGTAGATGGGTGATTTTCTGCTAAATGGAAAATTGATGGCCCAGGCACATTGTATGTATTTAAAATGATTATTACTGAGTTATATCCGTTTAAAACAATAATTCGTTACCTATTCGTGGTTTACCATAACGCACATAATGATGTAATATGTTAATATTCATTTAAGTGCCTCAAACATCCTAAAACGCAGTCCCCTGTCGTGTCCCACTTCCAGAATGATAAGGTTCACGGTTAATATTCACTTTTAGTATGAACATTGCCTAATTCTGCATTCATAGGTTTAACTAGAATAGAGGACATGTGTTTATAAAATACGACCGTAATTTTAAATACTTTTTCAATGCGAAAAGATATCACTCAAATATTGCCCGAAAAATTTCAAAACAGTTCCCTGGTTTAACTTCGAAATCGCGCCTACGTCGTACTTCGTTCAGTAGACATAATTTATTACGATAGACGAACCGCAAACGGTGTAAAGTTCGTCCAAATGCCGAGCTAAGCTAGCTAACGCCATATTATCCCGGTAAGCGCTGCACTTGTGACTGAACGACGTGACAGAGCCGTTTGATTGAGCAGTCATCTGGTGACTAGTTTTTGTATTACTTTATGTGATTAAATTAAAATAATTTCATATATGATTTATTCAGTTAATAACTTTGTAAGTGTGGCTCTTAATTCTAGAAATATTTCAAATTATTTCGCACTAAATCACTTTTGTTTGCAAAAATAACAGTTCCCTGTCATTTTATAACACCGGGACTCTTTTATGCTCTACGGGGCTACATTACTTTCTAGCATTGTCAGATATTAGTTGTCTTTATAACATCTTTCACAAGAAACTGGAGTTTATTTTTCATTACAATATACAGGTTTTTCTTACTCGTTATTACTGTGGTCGCTTGTTACATCAGAACAATATTGCGGGTAGTATTTGTCGTAGAAGCAAGCAAAACACAAGACCACAGAGCAACGCGCACATTGTATAACAGCTATGGCCTTGCAGGCGCACCGAGTTTTGAGCAGCGTTATTGGAAAACATATTTGATTGACATTTAAAAACAGCGGTCTTTCCTCATTTAACTTCGATTCAAACCACACATATTTAATCATCGGCGCTGATCAAACGCTTTACGATCACACCTTTGTAGACGAGAAGAAGGTATCTACATGCAGTATTAAAGTTATACCGCCCAAGTGCACGCCGATTTGCCAACCGTGCGGTGTATATTTTCACCGGCAAGTGAACATTTTCACAAAACAAATACAACATGCTCCCGATTTGTTAAAAAATAACAGAGAAATTACGTCAAGGGACATTTCATACAAATTCATTCTTTGATTCTTCATCAATTAAGCGCACCTGCTTTCGCGCCGATGATTAATTATGCGTGGTTTGCATCGAAATGAATTGAAGAAACACCGCTGTTTTTAAATGTCAATCAAGTATGCTTTCCACTAACGCTGCTCAAAACTCTGTGCGCCTGCAAGACCATAGCTTTTATACAATGTGCGCGTCGTTCTTTGGTCTTGTGTTTTGCTTGCTTTTACGACAAATACCACCCGCAATATTGTTCTGATGTAACAAGCGACCACAGTGATAGCGAGTAAGAAAAACCTGTATATAGTAATGAAAAATAATAAACTGCAGTTTTTTGTGAAAGATGTTATAATTTCTCGCTCTTTTTTTTCTGCGTGAAAAATAAAATAATAATAAATTTTTTTTTTAAATGGACAGTCAAAATTTTCAAAAACGAATAGAAATGTTGTTAAAATAAATAAATAAATAATAATAAATAATTAGATGGTTTTGCATCATCCATCGAATTGATTTATATCTTGTGAAAAAAAAATCGCCATCATGGGATTCGAACCCTGGACCTCGAGCGTCAGAGCCGGGAACGTTGCCCACTTGGCCACGCCCGCTGTAGGCCTATTCCGTAACTCGTAACGACAATTTTCGTTATCGTTAGCTAGCGACAGCCAATAAGAGGCTCCACTTTTTCTGTGATCGTGCATACGATTGGCTGTCGCTAGCTAACGATAGCGAAAATTATCGCTACCAAGTTACAGAATGGACCTACTGGTTCGACAAAGGTGCAACCGTACCGGTATAGTAGCTACTAGTGGCTGCGAGCTAAACTTTCGAATGTTTTTTCTCGAAAACTAAAGAGCGATGTATAAAATCGCTTTACTCAGGTACTCAGGGTAGGTCCCTCTACAACATATATGAGACTTATAAAAATCCGTGAGTGACAACCTGTAAGGTCCCCTTGTAAGACGGAATGACACCTCATCGTGGTCGGTATGGTAGAACAATTATAGATACCCAAAAATCTCTGAAACGGCTCTTCAGATCCCGTCGAAACTTTGACAAACGACGTCTAATAGACAGACGAACCAGACCGACCGTGATGAGGTGTCATTCCGTCTTAAGGCAGTTCGGAAGAAAAACCCGAACTCAAACTGACAATTTTAACAATTTTTATTTTTTTTCTCTCGAATGATTAGAATACATAGAATTGAATCTCCTAAAAAAGTATTTTTATTCTGGTACCCATTAGAATGATAATTTATGATGATTTTCATAAATACTTACAATCGACATTGGTTATTGAACACTCGGTTGATCATTATCGACTTTACTAGTGAGTTCATGTTTTAAGCAGTTGGCAACACTACATAACCTCACTTTAGAAGAATTCAAACATCACGTCTCAACGACTCGACAAGGGTCAAAACATGGCACAATTACGTGTAAGTGGTCATTTATTTTTTTTACAGAAAATTGATCTGCTTTTATTTACGCAGATAAATAATAAAATATTGATTGGGCAGTTTTTAAAGTTTCTCCTTCAGGTAAATATACAGAACGAAAACAGAAAGAAATTTAAAAGTTTACTAAATAAAAATGTTTACAGCTGTTTTTCATATGTATATTTATGTAAATCAATATGTAAATTAAGCTCTACAATTAATATATTTTTATTCATTTTTTATCCTTCGTTTTATTATTACTTTTATTCTATTCTTATTCTACTTAGCATGATCTGCAGTGGCGGCATTCTGCGTTAATTGCCGTCTAGGAATTTCCCCTAGCAATCACAGCTGACGCTCCAATCGCCGTTTAAAGAGACATATGCCACATAACAAAATTTAAGAAATTATTGGGAAAAAATCACACGGTGGATCAGCTACAATTTTTGTAGGTGAATTCCGCATTTATCGAAGATTCAAACAAGAAGTTTTGTTTGTTAGGTCAAACGAGTAAATTTTACGTAAAGTTATCATTTCCGGTAAATTTTTCGGAGGTTACGTTTGAGTGCGTGTATTTAGGCCAACTTTCAACGTTCATACCTCGGAGATGGTACGGTGGAGTGGGTTCAATTTTTTAATTTCGACGTGGTTAATGATATACTCTTTCTCAGAAAAAAATAGGAGGTTAAACGTTAGTCGATTTTTGAGTTGTTTCTTCCGAACTCTTTCAACACGCAGGTTAATGTTATTTGTGACTAGAGTAGAGACTGTAGAGGCGGGAGTTTCGTATGATATTCCGTCCAATATCGAATTTGAGAATGTTTTTAGGCCAAGTTCAAATACAATCAGCCAATATAACATCGAAGACTACGTGTTAGTTACGTTTTCTGTAAAAAATAAGGAATGTGGGTATATCAGTGTAGTTAATCAGATAGACAATGGGGATGGCGAAATAACAGTAACTTTTCTGAAAATGTATGGCAATAAGGGTCACACGTTCAGAGTTGATAATACTGTTGTTTCTGATATAGCTTTCGACCAAATACTGCTAAAATTACCACTTCCAGATCTGACTCTAAAGGGAGAAAGAATGTTTTATTACTGTAACTTACCTGTACCTGTCTAGAATAAATTATGAAGGTCTAATTGTTTCTAAAAAAAAAACAACGATACGACTGATTTCGTTGTAAGCTTCAATGACAATTCTTTACTACTTACTACTAAAAGTATTAGTACCAAGATGGTGATTGTGATGTTCAATGTAAGATAATGTTCGTTTTGTTTCAAGCCGCTAACGTTCCTTTATGAAAGTTATGACATGACTGACGTTATTTTTTGTTAGATTGAGAAGTTTAATAATGAGCACGTTTTTAGAGTAAAAAGTTGAGTTTCACAAGTTTTATTCCAGTTGTGCTGGAAGCACTTAAGAAGATCAGGTCGAAATATCTGCGAGAGATAAAAAAAATTAACAATTCAGCATTTGTTTTTTATTTGATTTATCATCGTTTATACGTCATAAGCTGTGATAAAGTTTTAACAAAAAAAAGTTAGGACTTTAGATTGGTTAAATTTGATTAAAAAAAGTATTTCAATTTTTTTAAACCACGTTTTTAAAACGGACTGAAAAGTATAAAATACTTTCTCCTAGCCCCATAGATTTATAACCTAATACAAATCCCTAACCCCATACAGATTGTTCTGAAAATTTGGGATTGTGAATTTTTTATAGGTATGGAAATACTTGTCATGTTTAAAACGAAAAATGTGGGGTGCATGATATACATAATTGATGCATGAATAGTTCACCTCAGACACTAACAATTTTATTACACTGCAAATGGTATGTTGTATGAGTTTTCTCAACGACAGCTCCTCCCTACACTCCATCTGTTCGGTAGGACGAACAATTTAGAGGTGCCCAGGCACTATCGGTCGCTAGCGCGTGTATACAAACACACGCGTCGCGCGGCCGACCGTCCCTTTTGCATGTGTGTGTTGGGAAAGCATGAACGGGGTGGGGATAGAGCTGGCCGGGCCGCGGGAACCGGAACATTATTATTATCCCGTGAGTACACGAACGAGCAGGAGCGGTACGTCCCGCAAGGTAGACCGGCACAGCCCGGTTGTATACGGAAACAAGCGCAACGCTTGACGCAAGTCGTCAGCCGACTTGTTTTATACATAGACCGGCACAGCCCGGTTGTATACGTAAACAAGCGCAACGCTTGACACAAGTCGTCAGCCGACTTGTTTTATACATAGACCGGCACAGCCCGGTTGTATACGTAAACAAGCGCAATGCTTATACGAGGTCGCCAGCGACTTCATTTACCACGATCATACCACAAGACATAATTTTACGCACAACGCCTATATCCATACAATTTTCCCAACTGTGGATTTCACCTCCACAATAATTCATCGCGCGAAATGTATACGACATAACAAAGGGACTGTATATATTGTAAATTCACCTTTTACGAGGGGTTTTTTCTCTGAGGTTCACACCTCGGAGATTTTCCTCTCTGAGCCATAATTAAACGTAGAACGGCATGGCTCAAAACGTGCATTGATTTATTTCTTTCCTAACCCAGTAATCCTTGTTTCATAGCATCGGAACTCGTTTCAATCACAATAGTTTTGTTTGAGAATAAATACGCGGCCTCTTTTTCGTTAAAGAGGACGTGCCCCACAAAACATGGTGCCTCCTGTGAGGTGAAATCTACACGATCCCTTCTTTCTATACTTTATCCCTCTTGCATGATTGAGGTTAAATCTACATTGGAACCTTCCCTTGTTTTTTTTTCCTCATCTCATTTTTTTCTTGATTTGTCTCATGATGCATGCAAATAACTCATGAGGATCGTTGAAATAGTGCGTGTAATGGGGAAAACCCAATAGCGTAGGTAAAGAAGGGTCGAAAACTTCGGGCCAGGGCCGTGCTCCATCGTCCCGAACCCTCCGCCTAATTTCCCCGTAGAGCGCGTAGGACGTCGCCCGTGTATTATTACGCATATCGAAGAAACATAGAGAATCCGGGAAACAGTGCGCGTAACGTTGGAAATCGGGGCGCGGAGATACCGAAGTTTCGAGAACGTTCGAACCTGGGCCGCTCGTCATTGGCCCCCAAATACTTCCCCTTATTCCCCCCTCACGAACAATTACGGTACACCGACGGTGCGTCGGCCTAGCAGTTCTATTTGTCGTGTCCGTGTTACTACACAGTCGTTCCGTTCAAGTTTTTCCTGTCGTTCCTTTTCGAAGGAATTTTTCTCATGCATAAACCATTCGTGGGTTCGCGTGATTCCCTCGATACACTGACGATTGAGGACATAATTCCGATATAAACGGCGAAATTGGATAAAACAAGTAGAGTCAGTACGTTAAATACAAGGATAATTCTAACGTCTTCGCAATATGGCGACGCGTATCGCGCAAATCTCGCAGAAGCGAACGACGCTGAAAATGCAAATAACGACACTGCGCAATGCAGTGGCTCAAGAAAAAATCGACAAAATGAACATGAAGCTACGTTTGACGCGAGTCACCTGTTTGTTTCACTCATACGAGGAGCTGCACGACGAGCTCGCCGTTTTGGATGCGACGAATGAAGGGCTAGAACAATTAATCGAAATTCAAAACGATTATTATGAGCTCGCAGCGGCGATCGAGAACATTGTTGGCGCAACTAGGCTGGCAGAGTCAGCCGGCGACACCACCATGATTGAGAGACAGCGCTTGCTCAAGCTTCCGGTCGCAGAGTTGCCCAAATTCGACGGAGACCACAGCAAATGGCTGACATTCAAAAATACCTTCATGACCATGGTCGACGGAAGGTCGGACATCGATGACTTAACGAAATTCCTCTACCTGAGAAACTCACTGGAGGGGGAGGCGGCAAACAAACTCTCTCTGTTCGACGCGAGCGCAGAGGGCTACCGGACCGCTTGGGTGTTACTTACCGACGCGTACGAGAGAAAGCGCGTTCTCGTCTCTCGGCACTTGGATGCGATTCTCGACATCGAGCCATTGAAGAAGGGAACGTCGAAAGGGCTCGCGAAAATAATCGACGACGTTCGTCAACATCTCAGTATGTTGAAATCGTTAGACGTGACGCCCGACGAACAGGTTATCGTAAGAATCCTCGAAAGGGCTCTTCCCAGGGACATAAGAGAGAGATGGGAAGAATCACTTAATCTAGACTCATTGCCGAGCTTTGATCAATTTTGCAAATTCATCAATGAAACGTCCCACCGGTTCTCGGCCCTGGAACAGGACAACGCGCGCGCGAAGGGGGAGAAGCGGTCGAACGAAAGAGAGTCGCAGGCGACAAAAACTCGAAGAGGCAACAACGGCGCGCGAACGTTCGTGACGACCCCATCCGCGAACTGTGTGCAGTGCAACGGCAAACACATAATTTACAAGTGTCCGACGTTCGAGAAGATGACGACACAACAGCGCTGGGACTTTGTCAAGGCCAAGCGCTTGTGTCGTAACTGCTTGCGCCCTCACGCCGGCGAATGTCCTAGCGCCAGACGTTGCAAACAGTGCCAAAATTATCACCACACCCTCCTTCATTCGGAGACATCCAAGGCATGGCCGGTATCACGGGTCGCGCCGAAGGGTTCAAGCAACAACAAATCAACGAAAGCCAAGGCGTCATCGACATGACTAGGCGTGGACGTGTTCGGCACGGTCTCGCGCGCGCCCACCACGCAACTGATGATGAGTGCCGTCATAGACGTTCGCGACGTCGACAATAAATCATTCGAGGCCCGAGCCTTGTTGGACACTTGTTCGACCGCGCATTTCATCACGGAGGATTTTGCACGGAAATTGCGACTTCCCGCGTACTCGTATGCGACGCCGGTCAACGCGATCAACGGGACGCAGACGCAAACGAAAAATTGTGTCAAGATACAATTTCAATCGAAATGCAACAGATTCACTAAATCTGTGAATTGTCTAACAATCGATGAAATCGCGAGTTTAGTGCCGGACACAGTGTTTCCGCGCGAGTTTATCAAGATCCCGGCAAATTTGCGATTGGCAGACCCGCAATTTCACTTACCTCGACCAGTGGACATACTAATCGGTTCCGGAGCCACGTTGTCCATGTTGTCCGTCGGACAAATAAATTTGTCTAAAAACGGAGTTGACTTGATTTTACAGAAGACGCGCCTCGGTTGGGTAATCGCCGGAGGTGTGAAAGGAGAACGGGAGGGTCATGGAATCTCCTGTAACTTGACCAATCTGTCAAAATTGATCAGCAAATTTTGGGAGATCGAAGAGGTCAACGCTAAGGCATCCTTCTCGTCCGAGGACTCGTTGTGCGAGGAACATTATATCGGAAACACGACGCGTGACGACACGGGGCGGTACATCGTGCGTTTACCGTTTCGACACGCAAACACGGACTTTGGCGATTCACGGTATCAAGCGCTGCGACGATTCTATTCTCTCCAGAGGAGACTGAACTCGGATCCGGTCCTCAAGGAAGAGTACGCCAAGACCATGAAGGAATACGCGGATCTCGGGCACATGTCTGCGTGTCACGACGATTCGACCAACGGATATTATATGCCGCATCACGCAGTGATAAAGGCCTCCAGCAGCACGACCAAGGTCCGCGTGGTGTTCGACGCCTCCGCGAAAGCCGGCAAGGGCTTTTCGTTAAACGACGCATTGATGGTCGGTCCGGCCATACAAAATAAATTATTCCGGCATCTATTACGTTTCCGAATCCATGCGTACGTCGTCACGGCCGATATTGAGAAAATGTACCGACAGGTGCTCATACATCCCAGCGACCGGAAATTTCAGCGAATTTTTTGGTATCGCGGCAGTGAGATCACGACGTACGAAATGAATACGGTGACCTTCGGAGTGTCGGCTGCACCCTATCTCACGATACGCACGATTCACCGGCTCGCAGACGACGAGAAAGGCAACTTCCCCCACGCATCGGAGGTTTTGAAGCGCGACATGTATGTCGATGATCTGTTAACGGGCGCAGACTCGCTCGAGGAGATTTTGCGAACACGCGACGAGGTAATTGAACTGTTGAGGCGTGGAGGTTTCAATATCCGGCAGTGGGCCTCCAATCATCGACACGTGCTTGATAACTTGGAGGAAAGAATTCACGATCTCGACCGGGCGATTGAGCCAAACCCCGTCATAAAAACACTCGGCGTCGTTTGGGACTCGCAACGCGATAAATATGGGTTTACAGTCAATCCGATCGAGTGCCCGGGAATGATAACGAAGCGCAACATATTATCCGAAATCGCAAAGATTTTCGATCCGTTAGGTTTACTCGGTCCCACGGTAATGTTCGCAAAGATCATCCTCCAAAAATGTTGGCGAGTGGAAGTTAATTGGGACGAATCATTACCACAAAATTTACACGAGGACTGGATTGCGTTTTCGAACCAACTCCGGCTCTTGCGCGACGTGTCGGTGAAGCGTCACTTCTTGTTAAAAAACCCGAAAACCATCGAGATACATGGATTTTGCGACGCTAGTAAGGATGGATATGGAGCTTGCATCTATGTGCGATCGGTCGATCCGAACGGCCGAGTGTCTACGGCTCTAGCGTGCGCCAAATCTCGCGTCGCTCCGTTGAAATCAAGGCGCACATCGCGAAAGGGAGCCCCGACGGAGGAGAAAGAAAAGGAGACCCATACCGTCCCTCGTCTCGAATTGTGCGGTGCGTTGATTCTAGCTCGGTTATACAAGGAGGTGCGATCGGTCTTCGATTTCAAGGTAAATCGCGTTGTCTTGTGGTCAGACTCGAGCATCGTGCTTAACTGGCTCAAGAAACCCCCGGAGGTTCTAAGGGTCTTCGAATCGAACCGCATCGCCGAAATTCAGACTCTCGACAACGACGTGAAGTGGCGGCACGTGAAGAGTGAGGAAAATCCCGCGGACGCAATATCGCGCGGTCAACTTCCCAAGGATTTTTTGCGGAACCACTCGTGGTTTGCAGGGCCGATTTGGCTAAACCAACCTGAGAAGGAATGGCCAGCGAACACCGAAATCACCGTCACCGACTCCATCGGCTTTAAGAGGAATCTATGCTTCGTCTCGCAACCAGAGAGCTGCGAATTACTCACCCGGTTTTCTTCCTATTCGAAACTAACGAGGGTAGTCGCATATTGTTTGCGTATGCGAACACCCAGGAAGTATACAGGACGAGAAATCGAGGCGGCAGAAAAGATTACCGCGGAAAATAAAATTTTGCTACTGATACAGAGAGACCAATTTTCTAAGGATATCGACAGGATCATGAACAAGGAAACCGTCAAGGACTACAAACTTGCCTCGTTGAATCCGTTCGTCGACGAGTATGGGCTTCTTCGCGTCGGAGGACGTCTGAACAGGGCGGAGATTCCCTACGAGCAGAAACATCCGATCTTCTTGCCGACACATCATTCCGTCACTGACTTGATTATCAAGGAAACGCACGAACGTGCATATCACGCCGGCGTTCAGAGCACGCTGTGCACTATAAGACAGAGAGGACTGTGGCTGCTCGATGGAAGGAACCAAGTACGAAGGATCATCCGGAAATGCGTCCGATGTCTCCGACACCGGCCAGTTCCGTTAGAAAGCCAAATGGCTGATTTACCCCAGGCGCGGGTGAATGGGACGGCGGCGTTCTTGCACGTGGGTGTGGACTACTTTGGCCCAGTGCTGGTAAAGGAAAAGAAATTCCGGAACCAAAAATTTATCAAATCGTACGGCTGCGTTTTCGTTTGCATGGCCACGAAGGCCGTCCATCTTGAGATTGTAAGCGACCTCAGCTCTGAAGCGTTTCTCGCGGCGTTTCGCCGTTTCATCGGTCGTCGAGGAGTCCCCAGCCACGTGTTCTCGGACAACGGGACGAATTTCGTTGGGGCAAACAAACAGCTGCGCGAGCTGTATGCATTGCTTGAGACCGAAGGGCTGCAAAAAACCGTCGCCACATACGCGACTCAGCGCAACATCACGTGGCAATTCAACCCGCCTTTGTCGCCACATTTTGGAGGTCTATGGGAGGCCGCCGTGAAATCATTCAAACATCACTTTGTACGGGTCGTACGAGAACAGGCCTTCACCATCGAGGAATTCAGCACGCTGGCGATAGAGATCGAAGCGATTTTAAATTCGCGGCCTCTCTGCTCTCTCTCCTCCGATCCGAATGATCCCGTAGCCCTTACGCCGGCTCATATCCTCATAGGACGTCCCCTCACGAGGTTGCCGGAGGCCGATCTGTCCGACATTCCGAACAATCGGTTAACGGTCTGGAATTTTATTTCCAAGGCTCGTCAGGATTTTTGGCGACGGTGGTACCTCGAATATTTGAGCGAGTTTCAGAAGCGGCAAAAATGGCAGCAATCAACAGGCCAACTCCATCCAGGAGATGTGGTCATTCTGATCGAGAAAAACCAGCCGTGTATGCGGTGGCCGTTGGGGATAATCCGCGAAGTTCATCCAGGGGAAGACGGAGTCGTTAGAGTCGCTACCGTCAAAACAATGCAAGGAGAATACAAACGAAACTGCACTCAACTGTGTCCCTTACCAGACAAAATTTAAACAACTTCGAATGTATCATTACATAACGCAGTTAACTAATTGCAGAATATACAAATATAAGAAAAAAAACATGTTTGCTCGCTTTCCTCGCAACGGGGGGAGCCTGTTCGGTAGGACGAACAATTTAGAGGTGCCCAGGCACTATCGGTCGCTAGCGCGTGTATACAAACACACGCGTCGCGCGGCCGACCGTCCCTTTTGCATGTGTGTGTTGGGAAAGCATGAACGGGGTGGGGATAGAGCTGGCCGGGCCGCGGGAACCGGAACATTATTATTATCCCGTGAGTACACGAACGAGCAGGAGCGGTACGTCCCGCAAGGTAGACCGGCACAGCCCGGTTGTATACGGAAACAAGCGCAACGCTTGACGCAAGTCGTCAGCCGACTTGTTTTATACATAGACCGGCACAGCCCGGTTGTATACGTAAACAAGCGCAACGCTTGACACAAGTCGTCAGCCGACTTGTTTTATACATAGACCGGCACAGCCCGGTTGTATACGTAAACAAGCGCAATGCTTATACGAGGTCGCCAGCGACTTCATTTACCACGATCATACCACAAGACATAATTTTACGCACAACGCCTATATCCATACAATTTTCCCAACTGTGGATTTCACCTCCACAATAATTCATCGCGCGAAATGTATACGACATAACAAAGGGACTGTATATATTGTAAATTCACCTTTTACGAGGGGTTTTTTCTCTGAGGTTCACACCTCGGAGATTTTCCTCTCTGAGCCATAATTAAACGTAGAACGGCATGGCTCAAAACGTGCATTGATTTATTTCTTTCCTAACCCAGTAATCCTTGTTTCATAGCATCGGAACTCGTTTCAATCACAATAGTTTTGTTTGAGAATAAATACGCGGCCTCTTTTTCGTTAAAGAGGACGTGCCCCACAAAACACCATCTATTGCATGTGCCTAACGTTTTTTGTTTTAAAAAGAAAAAAATGTGATTATGAATTGTTAATAGTTATGGAAATACTTGTAAGATATTTTCATAACTATTATCAATTTACAATCACAAATTTTTAAAACAATCTGTATGGGGTTAGGAATCTGTATGGGGCTAGGAGAAAATGTTTTATACTTTTTACTCCCTTTCAAAAGCGTGGTTTTGATTTATTATTTTTTATTAATATAATTTTATTTTCTGCTTTTTAGTCTTGTGTGTGTGAAATTCTGCTTCTCCTTCTCCATGCTTCGCTTGCCTTCGGGAGCTGTCTCTGTGACCATCATAGAAATTGTCACTATTCCACTATTCACTATTAATATTATAATTTTTTTTCTCTTTCACTAAACTATATTTTTTATTTCTTTATTTATTTTTGTCACAATTTTGTTGTCTGTTTATTTGTCTGTCATCCAGATCTAAGCTGTGTTCAAAGTTTCAAGTCTCTAGCTCATCCGGAAGTTAGTTTAAAATCGATTGAAAAATTGTACCGAACAGACAAACAGACAACCAGGAAAGCGGGTTAATGAAAATGTGATAAAAATACATTTTTTAAACTTAAACAGTCCCCTGTAACGAATTTTCACAAAATCATAATTTGCCAAATAAGGAGAAAATGTGTCGGCTTTTTGAAGATATATGTTTAATTTATTACTGCCTTCTGTTGTGCATAATTTGTTTTTCCCAATTAGTAGAGAAACACCCACGTATGCATGAAAGATCAAGAAGAAAACTGGATCAGTTTAACAGTTATTGCATCCTAAAAATCACCTCAAAAACAGCGCTCTAGACAACGATACTGCCTTTAACTTTAGTCCTGTCATTCCAAGAACGCGAGATAGTACAGGTAATATTGAATAGAAAAATAAGTGAATATAGAGTTCGTAATAATATATTTTTATAAAAATATGTGAAGACTCTTACATTTACAGGTATTACAAAATTGAGGCTCAATAAGGTTTCGGTCTTGTCTGTTTATCACGTTTTTTGGCGCTCAATTTGGTTAACGATTTGGAGACACCGTTACGTTCTGCCGTTTCGTTTTCCTTCCACAGATTGAGAATGCCCATTTCTCCACCGGTTATCAGACAGCCAGTCTAAAAAAATTGCATTTTGGGTCGTATATTTTTTGTTTTTTTTCCTCATCTATTGGTTCGTCAACTTTTGCTAGAACTTACTTGTTCATGATACCAGCTATCTCGTACGAGCTGCTTGTTCCCCGGCAATTCGTAACACATCTCCAAAGTATCATCCTCGACGATCAAACCACAGAGTTCGCTGAGAAAAGCAAAACAAAAAATCGCCTTAACTTTTGACGGACAAACAAATTTTTCCGTGCGTTGTATCGTTATTTTACTTACTGATTGGGGCCAGCTGAGCCAGCTAGCAGGAAGGGCCGACCAAAGGCATTGCTGCTGTGCATCCTGATTACATACGAAGTATCGACGTCGGAATTCTAGAACGAGTTAATTGATCGGACGATTTTTTCGCGAAATACTTTTACTATACCGAACATTTATCCACCGTGTACGAAGTTAAAAAAAATAAAGAATAGTCGTAAATAAAGATAGAGGCGAAAATATTCTTTGTTGTTTTACAGTCCGCAGACTACTCTATAACAATTCGTAATTATGATTCGATGTTGCTATTTTTAAAAATGCATTGTTCGCCCACCGATTCCGAAATTTAGGTTTCATCAAGTATTGTGTACATAGATTTTGTAAGTCATTCTACGAACCATGAAAGTTCCAAGCGCTTCACGCTCGAACTTTGCGTACGGTTCAGCATCGTTGATGTCCCAAAGTTGCATTTCGTGGGTGTGGGTCGTGCACCAAATATTGCCGTTATCCAACCAGCCAAGTCTGTCCTTTTGGAACGATTCGGGGAGAATTATTTTTCCGACCATATGACGTCTGAGTGAATCTCAAATTGGTTGCGGGTCAACTTACCACCGACGATTCTGTGTTTAAGGAATACTCAAGAGCCAATTCTTCTCTATTTTTCGTCAAGTCGAAGACGTTCATCAAGCCGTCCGTACTGCCGGAGGCCAGGTAATCCTGTCGCGTGGGATGAAACGAAAGAGTCGTGATGTCGTCGATATGCGATTGCCAGTAACCGCCGAGCAAATTGCATTTCTCTTTCATTCTGCCATTGTTGTATCTCAGATCCCAGAAGAGAATGAACGCATCGCCGCCGACATGCTCACTACCCGCAACGGCGAACCGGTCGTCGTTGCTTATGTCGAAACTGCTGAACGGCCTAAGTTTGCCATCAGGTGTAGAGTCTTAGGAACAATTTTTACAATCAATATTGTCCAGTTTTCCAATTTATTTTCCTTACAAATAATTCCTAGTCGCGTTTTGCATGACCCGATAAAATCGTGACTTCTAATGAATGAATGGACTTGACTACAAAGTACTTAGATGTGCTATGATGTAGGGATAGCAGAGTTTGTTGAAAAAAACCCACCTCTTACCTCTTAAGAAAATATTATGTACTAGCTTCCGCCCGCGGCTTTACCCGTGTTGATATACTCAAGAAATTTAATTTTCCATACAAACTTTTACACCCCATCTCACCCCTTTAAGAGTTGATTTTCGAAAAATCCTTTCTTAGTGCACCTTTAAACTTTTTGAAGAACATATCTGCCAAATTTCATGTTTCTATCTTCAGCGGTTTAGGCTATGCATTGTAGATGTCAGTCAGTCACGGGACTGTTTTATATGTATAGATGAACAAAATTCACGCCAAATTTGAACTACCTAACTCAAGTTTATGTTGTACTGCAAAGTAAATTTTACTCTGTACGAACAAACATGCATAATTCAACAACTAATGAATAATCTGAATGCATTTAAGGGGTTTGACTACTGTGAAAATGACAAAACACTCGTTCGTCGCTTGAGGCACCTCAAATTGAATTTGATATGAATGAATATGATATCCAACATATGGGGATTTCTTTATCATCATATATTGAAGTTGATATGAATTTGATATGAATGATATGATATCCAACATATGGGGCAGAAATCACAGATTGGAGGTAAACTTATGATTACGATAGAACTGCTAGTAAAACTTTTAACGCGTTTTTCTCGAAACCCGGTTTTTCAAAACGGTGTCCAAAATTTCTCGACATCCAATAAGCGGATTGACTTAAAATTTGGTACACTTATTCAATCTAATAGTACTAGGTGTACAACTTAGTTCCGTCCGCTTTCAAAATATGGCTCTAGGTGCTATAAATAGTTGACGGCAACAGCTGATTTTTGCTGTATCGTGAAGTATCAACATCTCTTAACCAAATATCGTTTACAGCCCTTTGAGTTTTGCGCATCAAGTCTAATTTTTACTGCGGTGAAAATGTCGAATTTCGTCCCAAATAAGTACCATTCGCGGGAAGTGTTGATTTTCTGTTTCAATTGGAAGTAAAGTGCAGCTGAAGCCCACCGAATGCTGGTCAAACCATCATGGGCGACTTCTACAGACAACAATTGATCCGTTTAAAGCGAGCTATAGCCAAAAAAAACCCCCAGAATATGCGACCAGACACGAGTCCATAATCTTTCAACATGACAACGCTCGGCCTCACGTTGCTATTGTGGTTAAAAACTTTTTGGAATATAGCGGGTGGGAAATTCCGGCTCACCCGCCTTAAAGCTCGTGGAATACGCTTCACGTCACAACAGGGTATCAAAAATTGGCTCGATTCATTCTTGGCTTCAAAAGATGAACGCTTCTTCCGCGACGGAATTCATAAATTACCAGAAAGATGGGGAAAAGTAGTGGCTAGCGATGGGAAATATTTTGATTAATGTATTAATTCATTTTATCATTCAAATAAGTGCGTATTTTAAGCAAAAAGTTGACCGAATCTAGTTGTACACCCAATATATTAGTCTTGACCGACCTTTTCCTTCTCAACGTTTATTTTTCATTAGTTATTAACACCGGAGCCTGAATTAGAAGGTCCAAAATATCGTTTTTTTTAATTGCTTAAACCGATAGATAAACTATCCAAGAAAAATTTACAAAGTTACAGAAGCCAATTGTAAATATTTTCGAAGATAGAAGGCCAAAAGCAGAGACGCGATTGATATTTGATATTGATATTTCCTCCTATTAAAATCTTTGAAGTGCAGTGTCTCCAGTTTTCATATGTACGATTTTTCCCAATTGGCGGGCGTGATAGCAGAAAAAACCAAACGACCTATTGAATCAAACCAAAGTTTATTTTCTTCAGAATGAAAATCTCTTCTAAGTGAATTAAAAAAGTCGTTGGAAAAGCCTTTTTATATCATTTTTATAGCACGTTAAAGTGTTTTTCTTTCAAACCTATCAAAAGTTATAATTTCACGATTTTTCCAGCTTTTTCTTAATTCACCCAAAAGAAAAATATATGACAATTGAAAATTTTATTCGTTTTTTGTTTCAGTGAAGAATTACGAGCTGCATCTTTCCCGCCGATTGGGGACTGCAGTGGCAAAACGCACGTGGAATAGGCTGATAAATCAGCAGTCATGTATTGTTTCATCTTGATTTTTTGTTCATACATGTCAAATATACATGAAAAGATACCCCATTGTTTACTGGGCTCACTTGTTTTTTTTTTCCTTCTAAAGAAATTCCCGAAAAAACGCTTTTTTGGAACTTCTAATTCAGGCTCCGGCCTTAATAACAATGTCATTATTCCCCGAAAAAATAAAATAAAAGATTTTTTAGTTTTGCGTTTGAAACACGATAATAAAAAAAAAACCTGTCACGTCGTAACCAATATTATTTATTTAGAAAAAAACCTCGTTTGTTTTGTTTCAGATCAACTAAGTGGCCAAAATCAAGTATGCCGTTGAGCCCCTCACGTTCAAAGGTACTTAACGAGATAACTTATAACATATTTAATTATTGATATTTTTAAATGAAATTTGGTACACAAACTCTTTAATGTACATACAAATAAATGTACAAACGACTTTTAATGATCTCATTTCCTTGAAATGGATTTTTTTTAAATAGCATTGACCCTTGTGTGTTCACAGTAGTCCCTTAAAGATTCTCAAAACTACTCCTTTCAACTTAAAAAGTCTTGGTGATAATTTTGATGTCATTATTTTTACACAAACTACTACTAATCGAAAGACACATCTCGGTCAAAAATGTTAAAAGGCGGTTTTCAAATAACAGCATCTTGTGCAACAATAATGAGTTCAGGATTTGAATTTAAGGTGCTATACCAGTGTGACACTTTCAAAAAATTGATTTTCTTTTGGCTTTTTCGACAGTTTATGCTTTCAAGAATATCCTGTAAAAATTTCAAGTCCGTATCTCTAATACTCCCCGAATGGCACCCTTCTAAAGAGCAACCGCTCGTCGGTATAAAATGCCTACGAGCGAACTTTAAACGCGTTTTTCTCTAAATGAGATTTTTAAAATTTTCTGACATTGTAACTCGAAGAGCAATTATCCAATTGACTTGAAGTTTGAACTGAGTACTCTTGAATATATTTATTCTACCATGACATAGGATATTTTTGATTGGATAAAAATTGACGATTTGGCATTAAAAAAAAACGAGCATTTTATAGCCAAGAAAACATACTTTTTTTTTATAACTACGACATTTTGTTAGATTTCGAAATTTTTCAAAAATTCTACTTCATTGTACAGGAAATACCTTCCAGTTTAACGACGTTTTTGCCTTTTTCGGTTTCAGCTCCTCAATCGGCTGGAATCATGTCAGCAGGGGAGGAACGTTTTTTTTTTTGATGCCTCCAAAGGCAGTGCATAAGTCGCTTGGATCTCAATATTTTTTAATAAAAAAATTATGTAATATAGGTCGAATATAGCCAAATTTTAATTTCCGAAACATTTAATTGAGTACTTTTCTTCCGAAAAATTCCCAAAAATCATCCAAATTTTCAGCGTTCAAACTGGTACAGCCCCTTAAGCTGTAAGCGCTAAATTAAGAATTTCCAATGACATGTTGTAAATATTTGATAATTCTTGAGCTATTAAAGTTTAAAGGTAAAGGTAATTTGGATCAAACAGGGAAAAAATATATCCAGTGCAACCACTTACACTTGACGTAGAAATTCTAAACATGGCAATTTAAATATTAAATTTGGCAAATTTTTTCTTCTAGCCAAAACTAATCTTGGAATAATGAGGGACAGTTTTTTTCTTCCCTTCCATAAACATGTTATATACACGTATAGAAAAAGGAAATCATGGACAAGTATGTTCCGCAAAATGCCGAAAGTATTGGTTGCACACTCTGTAAGCCCCTGCGGAGAACTCTCATATCAAGGAACCTGGAATACTTGGATGGGTGACTGCATTACCACACGCTGGTTTGTACATTTCTTAGGGGATACTTTACAGCTTTGTGTATTAGAATTTGCTGCACCCAATTCCATTGACATAATTACAAGAGACAATTTGTCAGCGCTAAATGAATAAGGTCAGGGTTAGAAATGTAAAATTTCAAATATTGTGTACCCTTCATGGTAGAGACAATTTTTCCTTTGGCCCTCAGGTCACAGGCAGTGATAGATCCATTTCTCATTGCGGTGTACAAAATATTTCTCGAAAGTGAACTGAATTTGATACCGACTAGGGGAGAATTGTTGTCATCGAGTGCACTGAGTTGCACTACACTCTCGCCGACCGAATAAACTGTGGTGGTATAATCCGAAGAAGCTGCAGCAATTCTGAACTCTGACTCGCTGTGAAAATTTGTAAATCGTTTATTTTCGACTCTTAACCATTTAGAAGAAAATTCATGGCCGGATGAGTTTTTAGTACCGTGCATCATTGTCAAAAACGTAATTTGGTAAGAGTTTGGATTTAAAAAAAAAGCGTTACCCCTGAGTGCCGCACAGTGCCAATATATAACAGCCGCTGTTCGATGAAACGGTTTCTTCGCCGCAAACCGTCAGTACGCATCTCTTATTAGTGTTCTTCTGACTCCCGACTTCGTTCGCGTTACCATTTTCGGCGTCCTTTTTTTTCGACGGATGTCCCATCTTTGGCATATCTCGCAAGTGACCAAATTTATAAGAAAGAAGACACGTTATTTACATTACTCGATTGAAACAAGCACAAAGTAAACTTAATCAAAAACCACGCGTTCTTTTATTTCAGCTACGCATGTGTTCAGTGCCACGAGCGCCACTATCGATCGTTTTTGTAAGCCTCAATAGCGTACCCCACGGACATGGAGCCTAGATACCAGGAGGTTCAGCGGCAATGCAAAGGCGCTGAAAAAAGCGTCCCCGAAAATGTCCCGAAGTGATGGCGCTGGGGTGCAGCGGCACCTACATATATAGTAATATATTGGTCAACGAGGTGAAACTGATCGGATGAGTTTCTAACCTCACGACAGACCGATCGTGACATCAAACGTCGAAATATCCGCCGATTCATAATTTCCTCATGACGGTTCGGAAAAAAAAACGCAAAAGCGAGAAAAAAGTCTCAAACTCAAACTCAAAATGGCGGCGATACAGCCCATCTAG
Source organism: Ophion obscuratus (assembly GCA_964007375.1). Classification (NCBI taxonomy): domain Eukaryota; kingdom Metazoa; phylum Arthropoda; class Insecta; order Hymenoptera; family Ichneumonidae; genus Ophion; species Ophion obscuratus. The sequence goes on from OZ023314.1 coordinate 49,975,970, forward strand.
AAAAACGTGTTCTTTTTTTACATATAGCTTCACGGGAGAACGGTTTTCTCGTAAAATATAAGACCTGAAATAAAAACCACAAAAATGATAATTTATATATTACTAGCTATGAGACTACCTAGAAATTTGCTTTCAAATTTTGCAAAAATAGCGCACTTTGAAGCAAATTGATCGATTTTTTTGCCAAAAAAGCAATAAATTGTTCATAAAAAGAAGTTTACATTTAATCAAAAAACGGGTACGTACTCCCATAAAGAATATAATTGTGAAGCTGCTATCAAAATTTCAACCTCGAAATCGATGCATGCAAAGGTGGTCGAGTAATCCGTCTTCCGAGATCGAAAAAAGTGCTATCCAAATTGATGCATGCAAAGGTGGTCGAGTAATCCGTCTTCCGAGATCGAAAAAAGTGGTTTCGAGAAAAACGCGTTTAAAGTTGGACGAGCAACTCAGCGCGCGCTCTAAGGCGCTGCGGCGAAATCGATAAATGAACCTTTAAATAAAAAAAAATTGCTACAGGACCAATTGCATATTGTTTTTATGACACCAAAGTATTTTTAGGAAAGAAAACGTCTTTCCAAAATCCTAGAGTGGTCCAAAATCCTAGAAAACCCTTAACATTAATGAGGGTTACGTACAAGATCTGTGATCTGTCTATATTACCCAGGTAGCAATTTTCAAAAAGTTGTCCAAAAGTCGACTAAAAGGGTGCCAAATGTCCGCCCGGAAGTTATCTTAAAGTCAACAACCATCCAAAAAGATAACTTTTGGACACATGATAACTTATAGATAACTTTCAAGCGGACATTTGGCACCCTTTTAGTCGACTTTTGGACAACTTTTTGAAAATTGCTACCTGGGTAGGTGCCGGAGCATCCAGCGCCATCATTTCTTGTTCTCGTTTTGGGGACGAGTTGAAAGGCCTCGCTGAACCTCCTGATATCTAGGCTCCATGCCCACGGAGCTCAAATAAACTTAGTCGGCGACTATGAAAGTATCGAATTTTTTTCACGCCAATCGATTGTTAGTGTTTGTTAGACAAAATCCAGCGTTTGTTAGACTTTATTCATGTAATAATACGAAAAACAAATATCATGTCAAACTTAGCCGCGGGAAATAGTTGTGTAATGATTTCGAACGGTTTTTCGTGACCAATCGATTGTTAGTGATGGTATTCGATTTTTTACGTTTGTTAGAGCTTAATTTTTATATTATCGTTGAAAAACTTTCAATCCCTATAGCACGTGGCAAGCCACGTGAAGTTGGCGGCATTGCCACGACGGCTGAACACGACTTTGCCAATGTAACTTCTCAATTGCAGCAAAATGCTGATTCTTTTCATCCTACTCAATTGTTAGTCGTTTGTTAGACAAAATCCAGCGTTTATTAGACTTTCTTTATTTAATAATACGAAAAACAATTTCATGTCAAAGTTAACGGCGGGGAAATGGTTTTGTAATGATTTCGAACTTTTCTTCGTAACCAATTGATTGTTAGTTGTTTATTAGTGATTGTTAGTCGATTTTAATCGATTGTTAGAGCTAATTTTTACTTTATCGTTGAAAAACTGTCCATCCCAATAGCACGCTGCAAGCCACGTGAAGTTGGCAGCTCTCCAACGATGGCTGAGCACGGCTTTGCCCGTGTAACTCCTCAATTTCAACAAAATGATTATTCTTCTCATCCTACTCGATTGTTAGTGATTGTTAGACAATTTTTATCGTTTATTAGAGGTTAATTTTTCAGCTTTTCATTAACCCTTTTCATTACCATTTTCAATTACCCTTTCACCGAAAGGGTAATTGTAAAACTTTTGTCGTGATTCAATATGTTTATCAATTTTCTTGTATCTATCAATGCATTTTGTTGGTTACTCCTTCCGCAACAAAAAAAAACCATATTGACTCAAATTCTGTATTTCGTTATTATTTTTTATCTGTACAGCGTATTATAATATACTGTACAGATGTGTGATAATTTGTAAAAGTTTTGTCTGCATGCGAAATTCTCATCGATTTTCTTGTATCTAGAAGTAACGCTCGTTTGTTACTGTTTTCGCAACGAAAAAAAAACATATTGACTTAAGGTAGTTCTGTAGTTTAGGTCAAATCTTAGAAATTGGCACCGTTTCGTTCATGAGATAATTGCAATTGAATATGGGTATTTTTGTACGCGACCCTATACCTAACTAAACCAATAGGAGTTTGCTCGCATTTCTCGATATAGGTTCTAAACGGATCTTAGGATTCCAAAATAAAAACACAAGTGTACGCAGTACTATTGTGGGATTGATTTTAAAAAAAATGACAAACTTTGAACTTTTAGTTTCGGAGATATCGACTTATGAAAAGTGGTAATTTTACTCCACACCGAACTGGGGCCCAACCATCTGTAAGGGAATGGCAACAGTGTACGCTGCAGCCAGTTGCTCGACGCGTGGTCTGGGAACTCGAAGCGTGTTTTTTTCCCGAGTTCTCGTCATTCTGAGACGGATGTGAAATAAATGTATTCTGCAAATTAATTTAATTTGTTCAATTTATGCATGTATTTGTCTTTGTTACAGCGAATACAATTTAAACTGTCGGCAAGATGTTGTAAATCCACGACCCGACGTCCTTCGACAGCGAATTTCTGTTGCTGATCGTTGAGGTTATAGTTATTCTCATCGTGTTTAGCCGCATTTGCTTGACACATGGCTGCTATAGCTTACAGTCTTTTAGCAAGCGTCTTTTTTCTTGTAAACTTTCCTTTCTATCGCATTTAGGTTGACATTTTCACGCTTTTTAAATTTATATAAAATATTTCGTGAAAGACGGATCGTAGGAAGCTCAACGCTATGACTACAGGAAAATCGCGCTGTTGCCACGATTATAGTGCCGCTCTCTACGAGTATGTAACCTATCTATGCACAAGATGCGAATGTGTAGGACATATAGAGAGTACAAGCTCTGTCAAAAATGTACAACCAACAGCATCGTGTAGGCATTAGATGTTACTATACGGTTCGACCGAAACTTTTGGCTCATACGTGTACCTACAGAACTACCTTAAATTCTGTATTTCGTTATTATTCTTTATCTGTACAGCGTATCATAATGAGTGATACTTTATAAAAGTTTTGTCTACATTCAAAATTCTTATGAATTTTCTTACATCTATAAATGAATTTTGTTTTTTACTGCTTCCGCAACGAAAAAAAAAATATTGACTAAATTTCCGCATTTCGTTATTATTCTCCAAAACAATTTATATCATCTATATAAGAATTCTATCTAATATATAGAAATTTCCTTCACCAACTGGTTTCACAATTCATTTGATCAAATTACCGCTGCATATGAAGTAGCAAAAGGTGTTTCCTGCATATTGTACGGCACTGGTTTGCTACTGACTTCAATTCGGTTCGGTAGAAGAGCAGCGCCAACCTTCTCATCTGCCTTTCCATGGACGTTTTTTGAATACTGCGTTCGTCCTCCTTACCTCTAGCATTTTTTGCTGACACCATAGAGATAACATTTTTCCGAAATTCTGAACTACCAATTGACCCAGCACGCAAGTATTCAATTTGGAGCGGTGCTCAGCTAACAAGTAAAGAGAAGGTTTTTAATTCCACGGACTAGCCTTATAGTCTAAGAGCTGACAACCAAAATAGGTGTCCGATTTATGGATCGATTAAACCCACTTCATCAGTCTGGCTTAGCATGCTTGTTAATTGATTCGGGTACCTGGCACCTTTTGATTAGTGGACGTGGGGGCGGTATGGCCGTGAAGGGGTTAAAAAATCACGATTGCTCATTTATAGAGCACTGGTTTTTAGTGTGATAGTAGCGCAATGATGCTTTAAATTCGATAATAATATTGCTAGGCTGTTTGGTTGGTGGAAAAGTAGCGCCAGGTAACATTAAAGGTGCCAAAACGCTGCGAAGGTGTGTCACCCATAGAGGCCTGGAACAACAATTATTTATGAGGTTTAACCCTCAGGATCGTGTGTGCAAAACGACTGACAAAAGCCGCCAGGCGTCGATAAAGGGCGATAAATGCGTCGCAAAGACGCATCATTATATGATTCATGAAAGCACTCGAGGCAGCGGTGCTCAGCTGTGCAATTCGTGAAAGCTAATATTTATATATTTTTTTTAGTTCGTCAACTGGATATGAAGTGCACACTGGGTAGAGGTAAATTGTTTGATTAAGAACATTATAAAGTAGTATAAAACGAACATCTGCCGGTATGTCACTTCCGCGTTGTCAATAGACAGCGCTTAAAAAATTTCATTTAAAATAAGGCGTACTACATGATGTACTTATGTCTGCCTGTGGAGCTGATGTTCGAAATTCTTCTAGAAATGAAGAAAATCTATGAGACAGGTTCTGATCGCGTATTTTCCAAAGGAAGACCATTTGAATAATTTGAAATGCTCAAGAGCCTTCCGCTGAGTGTCAAGTTTAAAATTCGACGTCTATCATATATTAATTGTCTAGTTTCCATTGAAAATGATAATGTTAAATTTAACCGACCAGTAGAAGTGATTTTAGAAGCTTATTCAAAATATTCGTAAAAGTAAAAAAAGCTGCGTGGTCTGTCTTTCTTTTATTAGAGAGAAGTGCGAACAGCCTTTTATACTTACCGAATATACCTTTTCGTACTTCAAACCTTTTCTGCATAGGGGACAGTTGGGCAGCCCCGGCCAGCGGGTAGCCTCGGCCATTACTAAAATGTTTGTTTGCCATGTGTTTACTATCAATGTTTTTGTTTTCCGGTGTTTCTGGTAGGGCACAAATGAACACCGGATAACAAAAACATCGATAGTAAACAAATAGCAAGCATACATTTTAGCAATGGCCGGAGCTGACCCCCTTTCCCCTACACGCGATATATAATAACCGCCATCTCTTTCGCACGCGTTCTTTCGCTCTCCGGGAAAGATGCGCCAAAACTCATCCGTAACGTGTCGTTTTAAGAGGGAATGACACCTTATCGCGGTCGGTATGGTAGAACAATTATAGATTCCCAAAAATCTCTGAAACGGCTCTTCAGATCCCGTCGAAACTTTACCAAACGACGTCAAATAGATAGACGAACAGCTGTCTTCCCCTCAAATTTTCTGAATTTGAGAAAAAAATGTAGATTGGCTTATCATAAGCCAATCTATTTTTTTTTCTGAAATTCAGAAAATTTGAGGGGAAGACAGCTGTTCGTCTATCTATTTGACGTCGTTTGACAAAGTTTCGACGAGATCTGAAGAGCCGTTTTCGAGATTTTTGGGAATCTATAATTGTTCTACCATACCGACCGCGATGAGGTATCATTCCCTCTTAAGACTCCCTCCTACATTAATAAAAATTAGAATACTCAGGATAATGATGACATTGAAGTGCATCGAAAATTAATTTTTTTTTTTAATTACTTAAACTTTTCTGACCAATTATGCCGTGAAAATCGCTGAAATGTTTCTACGTATTCGTATTACAAATTTACGACCTCAAGTTACAAAAAAGGCTTTGGTAATAATAAAAATGAAGATATAATATTTTAAAAAAAGGAATCGTTGCATTTCAACAATGCAAACTTCAACGTCATAGATAATAATACCATTAATAGTAATCTGCCATATAATTGTATTACGTACATTTATTTTTCTCGAATTCCATGAATGAAAAAAAATCGTGCTTCCCGATGTCAGCGAGCTACACATCCGCCAATATTTTTTCGTATTCAGAGGCCAAAATCGACCAATTTGGCGAAGCCGGAAACATGGGCAAGGATTTAATTACTAGAGTTTTTTCATAAGATGTTTACAACTACTTGCCCTGATAAAATAGAGTTCTGGACGTCTATCTTAGATTGTGTTCAGTATACAAGCAATGTTATTAATGCGATAGATCGAAAGGCAGACACGAGCACATAATATAGTAACACTTTTCATTTTTCACAAATTTGGAGCGCTGTAATTTGAAAAAACTGTGGCACCCGACCTTAAGGGAGAACATCAGTGTGACAGGCTGAAAAATTAGGTATTTTTTGGGATTTTTTTTTGAAAAAACGGCTCGATCAAATGATTTAAAATTTTGTGTATTATTTATTAAAGTAATGAAGCATACAAGGACATTTTTTATTATTTTTAGTACATTTTATTAAGCAGAGGAGCGGTCGCAAAACGCGTTTTAAAAAAGGACTCCCCGACGGTTGACGGCATAAGTGCCACAGCAAGCATGTGAAATCAAAAATTCAAACAGATTATTAAATTATAATAGTATAGCTATCGCAGCATCGTAGGAAATTTGAAAATTTTGATTAGAAAAAAAAAATGGCGGCAATTTTTAAAAAATTAGAATTTAGACAAAAATTTTGCAGTAAATTGTTAATAAAAAACAGTAAACAATTTATTTTTAAAAAACTACGATGCGACGACAGCGATAAGTTTTCTGAAGAGAATCCTTTTTGAATGAAGTCGATTGGACAACATATGACAGAGTTATGCTGTCAACCAGATCAAAAAACATGGTTTCGAGAAAAACGCGTTGAAAGTATAGAAAGGCCCGTATAGAAGGCTCTGAGAGCGTCGACGTTTGGCGCCAATTTCGAATACTTCTAAGCCGAATATTGTTTTGAAAATTCGTAGGCATATTCTTAAAGGCCACAACTATTTAAGCGAAAAAAATTGATTTTTTTTCACAATGATATTCCCCCTTAATTTCGGGCCCAATTGACTCGTATTAATGTTCACTGCAATACCTACATCGTTATGAAACATGAGAAAATCATATACTCAACTGCTCGCTAGCTCCCTAATTACAACAAGAATAACTATGTCATGTATTTTTTGTTTTATTGTAAATAAATGGGCCGTTTTTATTCGATCGGACTAGGTATACGATAGCTACATGTATATGAAGTAAAAAGCCGTTCATTTTTTGGGTTTACATTACGCGAACCAGAGAAATTACGTCATGGGCAAGAAGGGGCAGCATGCGCATCTCGATGACAACGATTGATATCATTGTGTAATTCTGTAAATGAAACATAAATGCACGTACAAAGCGTTAAATTCATCGACCGCATAGTGTCGTAAACAAGTGCCTCGAAAAATGTATTTTTTTTTTTACAAAAAAAAAAACACTTTCCCCCTCACCTGTTTATACCTTACGATGATATTGCAGAACACAGTGTGATTTCGAGGTATCAGGCTCGCAATTAACCAAAGGTTCTCTTGAGAATTAAGCCTGAAATTCATAACAATTAGAAAAAATATCTTCCTTGCACAGAAAACGGAAAGTGCCGCTAATCTTTTTGATAGACCCTTTGTTTTTGCTCGACATGAAAATATCTTTATTTATTCATACAAGAATACAGAGCTTTTGAAATGAAGGGTATGCACTTTTTTTACTAATTTAATGAGAGCTTTACAATTTTATTGCGGCGAATTAAGGCTCTCCAATTATTCAGGACCGCCCCGCTGAAACAGGCAAACACAAAATATAGTCTATCAGTATTGGAATGTATGGGTACATACCAGAACATTCACTTTGGTATGTATAGATACATACACATTAAAAACAATTACTTTGTGTCAAAATGCTACTGCAATTTGAGATAGGTCAAGAACTGCAGTAGCATTTTAATACCTAGTAATTGATTTTCAATGTGTAGTGTTATTAGGAGTTCAGGAAATGAACATTCCAGGATGGTAATTCTTAAATAGTGCACAGACGGCTTGTAAAAGGTATGTGCATGATTCACAATTTTCCCACGTCAGAATTTAAAAGCTTCTAGATCTCAATATTATAGGTTTCAAAAACCTACGAAACTTAAGTCCTTATATATGCAAAAAAAAAAACAATTTTCTTGAATATCATTTTAGCCTGAACCTTTAAGAATATTTTTACATTTTCAGAGTTGAACATTTCAACAAAATGTTGAAGTTACAGCATTTGGAATGATCTAACATCTACTTTTTTCGGAGAAAGCAGATGACCCGTGGACACTAAACCGAAGGTGATTACTTCCCTCACGAACAGAGGTTCCGATCACTTTCAAATTTTCACAGCATATTCTACTTATCTATAGCTATTGTGTGAACTGCGTCATGTAAAAAAATTGATTCCCCACCTTTTTCAAATAAATAAATTTTTAGTAGAAAATTGAGTCAAAACGTTTCAATACTCCCATTATAACTATCTTTTTTTTTAACTTGATTGATTTACACCGAAGGGACATCTGTTACGTAATTATAAATATGTCCACGTTTTTTTTAGACACTCAGTGCGATGCCGAGGACTTTGACCATCAATGCATGTGTGAAAAAACCATTTCTTGCCAGCCAATAACTCCACCATTTTTTAATATGCATGTAATTGTTTTTGTTCATTAGGCAGTTAAGAGATTGGATATATATTGTATCGAAAAAAATTCAGCAACATAAAATCACTTTTTCCTCATGACTTCTATAAACATACCTTTGAAAATGGACAAAATTGGGTATATAAGGCCTTAGTTGGTAAGTACTGTCAAATTATGACTTTAAGTTTGTCAAAAGTAGGTAGATGGCAAATGAAAGTATAGATTCGTTGCTCAAAATTGTAATGCCCAAAATTGAAACCTTCCTTTTGCACAAATACATTCACATTTGTCCTTACGTTGATGTAATCAATTTCTTTGGGATCGATGGGCCTTCGTCGAAATTTCAGTGGGAGCTGAAAATCTTCTATAGGCGGCAAAGGAATGGCACCAGGTCCAGTTGCTTTGGGTCCTCCGGATCTTATAGCCGTACCTGGTGCAGCGGAAGTTGCGGCTGCACCTCCAAAACCTAATGGATCAATTTTCACACATTTAAAACTGTTTTTTTCTAAACATGAATGAATGTCACATGGAGGCTCTAACTAGAAATGAATGCAGGAAGGTTATACATTGTACCTTGATTCGTATCCGCTTTGCGAAATCTTATCATAGGGACGTGAGCTTGAACGATCTGAAATAAAAAACAGTGTCATAGAGAGAGAGTAGCGAAATTTTACATCGAATCTGTCAATCATTTCAAACTGTGTGTCTGAAGTGAAATTTGTTTCATTTTCCGAGATAGCCGACCTTCCATCCTCTTGTCGCCATCATGATAAATGTATCGAACTCTAAATGATATTATCCGTCCAAAAGTTGCCTGTCCACCTTGACACAAGAAACGTTTGCCTGTCCACGGGCGCAAGAACGTTTTCGTCGGCTCAGTGGTGACACCCACAAACGTAGAGGGCGTTATTACGACATAACAATTCCGAAAAAAAGTAAGCCACCTAGAAAGATTCCAAACCACGATCTGACGCACGGTCTTACATACAGGTCTTGCAGTCACGGCTCCACTTTTCGATTTAATAGGCGCCGCCACGCGTCGCCACTAGCAAGGGAACGTGCTGTCCCCCTTGCCACTTACCGTCGATTAGAACCAATGTTGAAATAACCTTTATTTGCGACCATATACCACGAGGTTCTACGCGATTTACCGTCATACTTTTATCATGTTTTCACGCATAAATGTGAATTTCTTTGCTAGTGTTTTCGAAAAAAAAGGCGAAATGGTTAAGGGTTGCGCGGTACGCAATTGTAAAACGGGGTACAAAAGTTTTAAACTAAAAAGCTCCGTGTTTCGAGTGCCCAGAAACGTTGAACGATACAAAAAATGGCTAGATGCTATTCCGGGACTGAAAGAGTCTCACTACGTGCAGAGATTAGTAGGGAGATGTACAACGCTCCCCTTTTCGGCGTGCCTCAGATATGGGGCTAAATAGCGGCGGCGAGTTCGGGAATACAATATTGTGATCATCGCCTGTGTCGAGGTTGCAGATTCCCTTGTTGCCTCGCGAGTCGTAATCACCGCTCAGGTCGGTACCACGACCTATCGTAGTTTGGGGGATTGATTTGAAAAAAATGACAAATTTTGACCGTTTAGTTTCGGAGATATCGACTTATGAAAAGTGGTAATTTTATTTCACACCGAACTCGGGCCCAGCCATCTGTAACGAAATGGCCACAGAGTACGCTGCAGCTAGCTGATCGGCGTGTGTGAATAAATGTATTCTGCAAACGAATTTAAATTGCTCAATTTATGCATGTATTTGTTTTTGTTACAGTGAATACAATTTAAACTGTCGTCAAGATGTTGTAAATCCACCATCCGCGGTCGTTCGACAGCGAATTTTTGTTGCTGATCGTTGAGGTTATGGTTATTTTCATCGCGTTTAAGGGGGGTACACAAATTAAGTAACGCAAAATTTCCCATTGTTTGACCACGCCTCCCCCCACCTAACGGGACCATAACGCTTGGCCAGACCCCCCCCCCTCCATTCCGTTACGTAACGGGTGCTTTGTCGTCAATAGTTGCGATTTTTTTCATGGACATAAATAATTATGAAAGGAAGGGGTTTATACTCATTTTATGAAGTTTGTATTAATCTAGTTTTATACCAATTTTTATGACAAAATCTTGAAAATTAAGAGGTGAGATGCAGTCAGAATTTTCAAAAAATGGATTTTTTAAACATTTTGATGAAATATGATGTATCGAAAATATTCCCTGAAAATTTCAAGTCAATCCGATGAATAGTTTTCGGGATATCCCATAATTAGTGAAGAGGCGTCGGGTCCCCATGGCAGGGAGCGGCTGATAAACGCGCAAACGATAATATCCGGGAAGGCAGAATGCTTCGAAAACAACAAATTGATGTTTTGGAGGCTTCCACATCGGCATAAGCCCTATTGTGTAGGCCAGGAATTGATGATTCGATGTAAGTAATTTTTTAATTAGTATTTTATACATAAATCAAGTATAAAATTGGAAACCTCATTCAGATATTTTCAAAAATGTATTACTCCAAAACTATGAACTTTAGAAAAATTTGATAAAGGATACTTTCGTTTGAAAAGTGCCCAAAATATTTTTTTTTAATAATTCATCCCGAAAAACTTTAATTTTTTGAGAAATTGGTTTAACAATTGACTATAAACAATTGAATGCTCGACTTTTCTGCAAGAAATTGTGATATTCGGATTCAGCGGATCAAAATACATTTTAAAAAGTTTAGCTTCATCCATCGAGCTCAAAATTTTACGAACATATAATACCGTATCCACATCGAAAAACTTTAAACGCGTTTTTCTCGAAACTATGTTTTTCAAGTGGGTGACCACTATAATTCAAAAACCACTCAATGGATTTTGATGAAATTCGGTTTGCTTATTGATAGCATTAAAAACTAGTCTCTAATTGAAGGATTTTCGTTTTTGTTGAAATCTTCTTTTTTTAAAACAATAAACGAGCGAGTTTTTGGGCGAAAATCGAAAGTTATCCGTCAACAGCCGCCATTGTGTTAATTTTCGAAAAAAAAATTCGATTAAGGACTAGATTTATTATTGAACCAATGACTTTTGAAAAGTTTTTTATTTCAGATGATCCAGTAAAATTTTATGATGGCCACTGCAAAACACTACATGCCGAAGGGGGTCCGACAAAGATGGCGATATTTTTATGAATAATCAATATTTTTCTTTGAAAATTTGTACAAGTCAAGTTGAAATATAACATAAAAAGTCTGTGTAACTACTTTTGTAAAACAAACTTAATTAATATAAAAAAAATTATTGAAAATGCTCGTTTTTTCACGCCTCTGACTGCATCTCACCCCTTGACCGAGATATAAGCCTTGATTTTACGACGAAAAAAAATATTCTCTTCATTGCCCCATCGATAGCTTTATGAAAGGTTATCTGTAAATTGACAGTCAACTATTTATCGATATCTATGCAAATATAGCTATCGTTATGCGTAGCCGTTTTTTTATTTTGGTTTTTTTACAAATGCCGATCGTTTGGACATTTATTTCTATTTTCAAGGCCCTTTTTCTGTATTCAAGCAGTCTTTAAAAATAATAATTATCAAATGTTAAAAAAACCGATACGTACACCCTTAGTCACTGCGATTACAAAATTTTGTCAAGTATTCGCTCGGACAAGGTCGAAAAAACAAGTTTCGAGAAAAACGCGTTCAAAATTTTCGTTCCGTGTTTCTTGATATAAAGTTACGTTTTTTTCTAGAATAGTGATACTTACATTGAAGTATCTAGCCGCGGGCGATATGACGGTTCTTCATGTACATGATAGTTCATAAAATAATGAGAGCCTGTACTTTATCTATTGTAAATGATGCCACACCTGTAGGGACTAAGGGCACTAACCGGTTGCGCTACCTGTTCTCACTAGAGTGACTATAATAACTCCGTCAATTCGCTTTCAGTCTTTTAGCAAGCGCCTTTTTTCTTGTAAACTTTCCTTTGTATCGCATTTGGGTTGACATGTTTACGTTTTTTTTTATTTATATAAAATATTTCGCGAAAGTCGGATCGTAGGAAGCTCAATGCTTTGACTCCAGGAAAATCACGCTGTTGCCACGATTACGAGATATGGCAACACCGCATCATTCCACGTATCCAATGACGTGAGTTTGCGCGGCATATTTAAAATAATACTGCAACACAAATTTTTATTTGGAAGTAATTTTTAATCGAACAAAGTTTTTAAATAGTTATGAATGAACCAACACTTTTCTTTGTTAATGAAGATGACATAAACAATATAAAATATTAATATTTACAATGCAAATATTTTTATAAGATAACATTTTTAAATTTAGGAACACGATAATTATTTTTTTCTCGAAATATTGAACAATACAATATTCAAACTAACCTAAAGAGTAATACGAAAACTAAAAAAAAATCACAATACTTCCACTACAGAACTGAGTGTAACATTACTTCTCTCCCTCTCTCTGCTTTAATGCTTGAGAGGACTTGTCCCAGGGCGCAAAATAAATGTCGCGTTCTCTCTCTCTCTCTCTCTCTCTCTCTCTCTCTCTCTCTCTCTCCCTCTCCCTGCGGTGTAAATTGCAAATCCGCTAAGCTGGACGACAGACATTCCACATTAGACGGAAATTAATACCCAATCCTCAAAAGGCGCATTGAAGAAAAAGTCAAACTGACTGAATACCTGTAATGACTCCTTCCTCATCTCCAAATCGTGCCAGCCTGAAGTTCGCTCACATTAATGTCCAATCTCTACTCGCTAAGGATCATTTCGAATGCCTTAAGGCTAGCATTACCCGCCATCAGGCTCACATCATCTGCCTTTCTGAAACCTGGCTTAAGTCTGAAATACCTGAAAGCATGGTTGAACTGCAGGATTTCAAGATCTTCAGACGTGATAGGCTTGATCGCATCGGAGGCGGTGTCGGTATTTATATTCACCACTCACTAAAAGCTAAAACTGTTCTTGCCTCAGCTGGGATCTCATCCGATGGACCTGAATTTTTATGTCTCGAGTTATCTGGCTCTGGCGGCCCGAAGACCCTGATCGCAACAATCTACAGACCACCTAAGATCAAAGAATTATCCTCTTTCACCAAATCTTGCAATAAGCTTCTGCCACTCTACCTTAACTTCGCTTTCCTTGGCGACCTCAACCTAAATATGAACTCATCCGCGCATGACAGTCTCATCCTCTCTCGATTCATTTAAGCCAACAATCTATTTCTAGTTCCCTACAATCCCACTCACCATACTCTCACATCCCACACTCACATTGATCACAGCATCGTCGATCGGCAAGAAAAAATACTCGATTATGGACAAAAACCTCTCTCTCTCTCTCTCTCTCTCTCTCTCTCTCTCTCTCTCTCTCTCTCTCTCTGGGCACGATCTCATCTGGTTCACGTAGAACTGTAAAATCAAAGACGTACTCCCTAATGAGCTCCTGAGTCGTGATTACCGCAACTTCGATACGCAAGCTTTCGAATCTAACCTCTCCTCCATTAACTGGACACCTCTCTTCGAAAATCTCTCGATCGATTTCAAGGTCTCATTCCTCAACACCATACTCACCGAATGTCTGGACGAACTTGCTCCATTGCGATGCTTCATTCCAAAGCATAATCCGTCTCCGTGCTTAACCGATGATATCAAGAAAGCTATGAGAGACAGAGACAAAGCATGGAAACTTTTCACCAGCCACAGAAATGATGCAACACCTCACCGCACCACGCAGACATCTGCAACGATATAAAAGCCTAAGAAACAGTGTTCAATCACGAATCCGGAAAGCCAAACACGAATTTTATGCCCAAGCTCTCGAAAACGTCAAAGATGCAGGAACTGCATGGAAGCCCCTACGGCAACTTGAGATCCTTCGCTCTAAGGGTGACAAAAGCCCTCCAGTCGTGTCCTTCAACAACCTTAATATGTACTTTTCCTCCTTTGGATTTTGCACCATCGACAGCACTGAGGCTCTACAACTCGATTATGATGGGACGCACCGAGACTCGCTTTTTTATTTCGGGGAGATTAAATGCCTTTTCGGGAAGACTAAATGCCCTTCGCCAAGCCTCCTCGGTAGGAGTCGGGGTTGATGGTATCCCATTAAGAGTCCTGCGCCTTGCGATGCCCGCCATCCTCCCTATCGTATTGCACATTTTCAATTTCTCCCTTCAACATGGCACTTACCCACTCATCTGGAAAAACCCGTAATCAAACCTATAGCTAAAGTAAAATCCCCCACATCTCCCTCTGACTACAGGCCCATCTCACTCTTGTGCTCTTTGTCTAAACTTCTAGAACGTATCGTTGCAAACCAAATAACAGACTTCCTTGAAAACAATAACCTCGTTGATCCCTATCAATCCGCGTACCGCAAAGGCTTCAGTACTCAAACCGCCCTCCTCCGGCTGACCGACTACATACGAAACGGCATTGACGATAGAAAAGTTAGCGCGATGGTTCTGTTCGACTTCTCTAAAGCCTTCGATATGGTCAACCACGGCATCCTGTTAAAAAAACTCAAACTGCAGCAGTTCTCAGTTTCTGTTATTCAATGGATCAAATCGTACCTCTCAAACAGATTTCAAGCTGTCCTTGGTTGTTCTGGCACTCGCTCCAGCTGGGCATCGCTCACGACCGGCGTCCCTCAAGGCTCGGTTCTGGGTCCCCTTCTATTTACGGTCTACCTGGCCGACCTCAGATACGCGCTCGCCTCAAGCAACCATAACCTCTATTCTGATGACCTCCAAATTTTTCAGCAAAGCTCAGTCTCAGACCTTGAACATTGCATAGCCAAACTAAATAAGGGCATCATCCTAATTAGGATATGGACAGCTATCAATAAGCTTTCGCTCAACACCTCTAAAACGCAGGCGATTATCTTTGGCCGTAGACCTTACATACGAGCTCTTGACCTTTCCTCACTGCCTCACATTATTAACGGGAATAATGCAGTCGCATATAGCTCAACGGTTTAAATCCTGGGTGTCTAGGTTAACGACGTTCTCCGGTGGAAAGACAACGTCATCAATGTCGCCCAACGTTCCAACTCACGCCTCAACCAGTTGAAAGTCTGCCGCAACTTCCTTTCATGGCAAACACGAGTCAGGCTCATCAACGTGCTTATCCTACCGCTTGACGACTACTGCTGCACTGTCACCTTGGGGATCGCTAACGAATACAATGAAATCCTGAGAGTCGCCCTCAACTCTTGCGTTCGCTTCATCTATAACTGTTCATCTTCATCTATGAATCTACTACGCCAAGTACTCTCAACCGGCCGACCTTTTTACCTCAAGGACACCTTCACCATCATCAACGTCAATAACGACATGCGTCTCCGCGCACGACCTCATCGTCTCTTCATCCCGCACTTTCGCACGGAGTATATGCGACACTCTTTCCGTATTACAGCGGCTTACCTGTGGAATGCTCTCCTGGTGTCAAACACTCATTTGAGTCGAGCGACTTTTCGTGATGTCTTGAGAACCTTGACTAGCTCATATTCAGATCTTTGATCACTTGTTTCGTAAATTGCCGATTCCAATTATGGGACCGGTGTTTATTTTACTCAGCGGTACCCAAATTCTCCTGCCATTCTCTTGTGCTTCTAACCTTAGATTTAATTTTTATCTACTTTACTACAATCTGTTTATATAGACTCACTGCTTTCTTATCTCTTTATTCCAAAGGCCATAGCCGGGTAAGTAGGGAAAAATTGCCCCCGCATTTTTTCCAGCTAAATTTGGAGTATATTCTGAGGTATAAAAAAACAACAAATTTTCTGAAAATTTCATGCCCGTTAACGCAATAGTTTTAGAAAAATGATTTTTTTTAAATACCAAAAAAAAATTCCGGAAACGGTACAGTGAATCGATTTAATTTTTTTTTGTTACTTGTTCCGATCAAACGTGTTACGAAATAAAATTATAGAACATCTTACGAAAGAGTAAGGTTTGAAAAAAAATAATGTTCCTTGTTTTATTATTTTTTACTATAATCCACTTGGGGTACAATAGCGAAATTTTTTTCATATAATCTTTGGGCACCTTATTAGATTATATAATTTTTTCAAAATGATCGGTTTGGTACGCCACAGTGAAAAAAAAGAAACAGACTTTATTGATATATTTTAGTCATATATCTATATACCTAAAATTTATCAATAAAGTGTGTTTCTTTTTTTTTCGCTGTGGCGTACCAAGCCGATCACATATCAGACTTTACTGATATATTTTAGTTATACAGTACTACCTCCCTAAGAGAGCCCTCCCTAAGAGAGAATTTCCCCGCCGTTCCGCTTGAGCGCATTTTATGGCTTCCCCCACCTAGCTCGAGCTGTCCAGTGTACCCGAGGCCTCCCGAGTTTGTCGCGGACACCTCCATAAGAGATCGCGAGCGATTTCAGAAAATCGCACGTCGCACGATTGTCAAATGGATAATATTCCTTTGTATAATAATATATACGTTTAAGCCGTAAAGTCGGAGAAAAAAACATGCACCATAATTAAATTTCAAGTAGTAATTTAATGCAAGTAAAATATATTTTCGATTCAGCCATCCCGTTTTATCTAAAAATGAAATATTTATACATTGTATATTTCAACTTGAAGTATATACACAAGATAAATTGTTAGTTACATTTTTTTGTACACTGTACAGTAGAACCTCAATTATCCGAACGATGACTTAGTTTATCCGAACTCTCAATTATCCGAACGTTGGCGCGAAAGATACATTGTTGCTCGCTGCCACCGCCGTGAGCAACAATGAGCAACCCAACGCAATCTCTCCTTCCCAAACGGCTGCGAGACTTAGCCGCTCAAAAACGCGTTACAGCCGTTCATCAATTAAAAATGGACGATTTTATTTTTAAAAAATATAAAAAAAGCATTCAACTTTTTTCAAGTATTTCAAATACATTATATATATATATATATATATATATATATATATATATATATTTCAACGTTAACATATATGTCAAATTATAATATATATGTATGTACTGTTTTTATATAAAAAGGTGTTGTTTATGATCTCGTCCCAAAAAACCCACGTTTCGATTATCCGAACTAGTCTCGGTCCCAATTGGTTCGGATAATCGAGGTTCTACTGTATATGTTCGAGTTTCGATAACGAATATACTACGTATATTTTTGCGAACAATAAGATAATTCAACAATTATTGAAAGTTTTACAAATGTTTCCTTCATATGTGTTATAATATTGCAACAACAAAATATACCAAACAGCAGAATAAAAAAAACGCGAAGAAAAAGAAAGATTTACACATCAATATTCAATGAGATATACTTAGGGGCCGTCCATATATTACGTCATCGATTTTTGCTGATTTTCGACCCCCCCCCCCTACAATCATCCTATCGTCATTTCCCAATGACCCCCCCCCCTCTCGCAAAATTGACGTCATTACCAGTTTGGCAAAATTAAAACATTTGCGGATTTGAGAAAAATTGGGTAACATTAAAACATTTTGTTATAGAATCATCTTTTATTATTTTGTACTTTGGCAATGTTTATTAATATAATAATATTATTCTTCCCTATTCTTTAGTTTTCTTTGGATAGCTCCCACATTTTGTTATAGAATCATCTTTTATTATTTTGTACTTTGGCAATTTTCATTAATATAATAATATTATTCTTCTCTATTCTTTAGTTTTCTTTGGATAGCCCCCACGGAGTTTTCACCCATTCTTGCAAATCCTGGATCACGGGTAATATCTCCGTATCCTCCCCATATTCATTTTGGCTCGATCGAACTATTTTCATAGGTACGCTGTTATTTGAAGTTCTCGAATATAATGTAGACAAACCTTATGTAATAAATAAATAAATAATGAGTTCAATAATTAATACCATTAGGTACTTGCAAAATATTTTTCATCACTCATGAGGGGAAACCACTCTAGTTGTACAATATACTATTGTACATTTTGAAGTAACTGGTATCACAAGAATGACGTCAATTTCGAAACGCCCCCCCCCTCATCCGTCATTTACCGTCATCCGCAGACGAACCCCCCCCCCCCCCCCCTATTTTAAAATGACGTAATTTATGGACGGCCCCTTACGCATGAAACGACGAAACGCCAGTACACTTTCCGCAACTTGTTTACAGTTTTCTCAACACTTTCGTTCGGGGCCGTCCATAAATTACGTCATTTTAAAATAGGGGGGGGGGGTTCGTCTGCGGATGACGGTAAATGATGGATGAGGGGGGGGGGGGGCGTTTCGAAATTGACGTCATTCTTGTGATACCAGTTACTTCAAAATGTACAATAGTATATTGTACAACTAGAGTGGTTTCCCCGCATGAGTGATGAAAAATATTTTGCAAGTACCCAATGGTATTAATTATTGAACTCATTATTTATTTATTTATTACATAAGGTTTGTCTACATTATATTCGAGAACTTCAAATAACAGCGTACTTATGAAAATAGTTCGATCGAGCCAAAATGAATATGGGGAGGATACGGAGATATTACCCGCGATCCAGGATTTGCAAGAATGGGTGAAAACTCCGTGGGAGCTATCCAAAGAAAACTAAAGAATAGAGAAGAATAATATTATTATATTAATGAAAATTGCCAAAGTACAAAATAATAAAAGATGATTCTATAAAAAAATGTGGGAGCTATCCAAAGAAAACTAAAGAATAGGGAAGAATAATATTCTTATATTAATAAACATTGCCAAAGTACAAAATAATAAAAGATGATTCTGTAACAAAATGTTTTAATGTTACCCAATTTTTCTCAAATCCGCAAATGTTTTAATTTTGCCAAACTGGTAATGACGTCAATTTTGCGAGAGGGGGGGGGGTCATTAGGAAATGACGATAGGATGATTGTAGGGGGGGGGGGGGGGGGTCGAAAGTCAGCAAAAATCGATGACGTAATATATGGACGGCCCCTTCGCGCTCTCTCATAGAGGTCGAGTGGAGAAACACTACCACATGTGCGATTTTCGAGCGTGCTAACCTAGCGGTGGGGGAAGGCTTCGGCGACGAATTTCTCGAGAATTACTTCCCCTAACCGCCCTAGACCGCTCTCTTAGGGAGGTAGTACTGTATATCTATATAACTAAAATATATCAATAAAGTGTTTCTTTTTTTTCACTGTGGCGTACCAAAACGATCATTTTGAAAAAATTATATAATCTAATAAGGTGCCCAAAGATTATATGAAAGAATTTTCGCTATTGTACCCCAAGTGGATTATAGTAAAAAATAATAAAACAAGGAACATTCTTTTTTTTCAAACCTTAATCTTTCGCAAGATGTTCTATAATTTTATTTCGTAACACATTTGATCGGAACAAGTACCAAAAAAAAATCAAATCGATCGACTGTACCGTTAAAATTTTTTTTTTGATATTTAAAAAAAAATCTTTTTTCTAAAACCATTGCGTTGACGGGCATGACATTTTCAGAAAATTTGTTTTTTTTTATACCTCAGAATATACTCCAAATTTCTGCTATTGTTAAGAATCATGTACGTTTGTTGCGTGCCAGAGGACTAATCTGTCCTAGAGCACAATAATAATAAATCAAATCAAATCACTCCCGCCCTCCCTCCCACCCACTCTTTCGATAGAATCCGATAGGTGTAGGGACAAAGGTATAAAATTTCGATAGAGGTGTCTCGGAATGAATGGGATTCGATCGGTTTCTGTCAGTTTTTTTCAACAGATGGTGTGCTTCGATCGGTCCGTATCTGCATGGTTTTATCTGTAGTTAACAAGGGGATTCCGTCAGACGACAACTGAGATTAGCGATGTGCTTTTACAGGATGTTAGGTAGGTACTGATGTTCCTTGAAACATACCAGCTTTCAACTCGGTCTTAATTTCAAGGTCAGCTACCCTAACTACTGCGCGGACGTCTCGAGGTCGAGTCCCCTCAATGGTACTTTTTTTCCGATTTTGTCGGTCGTTAATTTTTTTAACCTTTTTTATGCTACGTACATTTAGCAAAATGTGTTTGCTTGGGTTACATTATTTTCAAATAATGAAATTATACGTGGGTAAACAGGACTTTTATTGTTTGTCGCTAAACGTTATTCTATTTTTGAATGGTCAATTAATATAAAAAATCACAAAAAATTTAACAAAATAATTTTTTACTGTCGATACTATCTGGTTATCATAGATTTAGATATAAAAACAAAATCACGGCTCATCCATCATTTAAAAATAATTTAAACCAAGTAAACACATTTTGAAAAATGTACATAGCATAGAACAGGGAAAAAAATTAAAGAACGCATTAAAAATTGAAAAAAAAAAAACCTCGAGGGACCTCGAACTCGCTTTGTCTACAATAGCGTTCGGTGGGGGAACAAGATACGCGCTTTGCTTGCCGGCACAGTACGCGTGGCTACCAGCGACCGGCATCGGCTAGTCAGTTCTTCTTGATCACTCGGCATGACAACTGGTATCCGTAAAAGTTCCAAACAACCCGAAGAAAGAGAAAAAAGCGAACACGTGAATTGTGATAAACGTGCAGTGAAAAACACAGGCACGGTTGTGCCATACAGCTGGATATTTCTTAGTAAGTACATTACTCAAAGATTGAGATGCGTTCATATTAACACTTCGTCTATAATTGTTTTTCCGGTACCTTCCGTATGTCAATCTGGATATTTCAAGACCTGCTATTCTTTTATCCAGTTAATACATTCGAACATTTTTGAAAAAATTCATGCCAGTGTTCGAAACATTCACTTCAATTTATCAATCATAAAATTGTAGAAACATTTTTTTTTTCATTTATTGTTTGTTAAATAAATGAGGCAACTCATTAGGGAAGTAGTTTTGTCTCGGATACGAAATACCCAGGTTTACAGATGAAATGTTAATAGTTTTTCTTTTATTATTGTTGGGGATCAAAGGGAATTAAAATTACTTCTTGAAACTCATTAAGATTTATTTTACCGTGTGTGTGAACGTGAACATTTTATTATATTCAGTCGTCGCGTACATTTTTATTCACTGAAGTATAACGATAAAAGAAAACGATAGAATCTCATAAATTCCGTTCTATCGGTCTCCTTGTACAGGACCGAACTTACCCCTAAGGCCCGGTAGAAAAACAGATGAGGATAGAAACCGATCGAATCCCGTGAAGTGCACGCTATGGGGGGCCACCCTCGCGCTTAACTAATGTTCTTATGTATGTTGCAGACAAAACAAATTTAAAAAAAAATACTGGCGACAGCACCACCGCCAGTAGCGGCAGCAGCGATGAGAGCAGCGCGACAGAAATGGCGTGATATTGGCATTTATATCCAATATTTTATTCGATTATATTTTAATTTTGATTTTATATCCAATAGGACTTATTTGATACAGTTTTCTTAAACAATGGCAGGTTGTAATTTTTTTATTCCTACTTATTCCTATATATAATTCTATATTGAACTAGTCCGTTTTCCTCGCTTTTACGGTCTCCCGTGCAGAAATGTGACCGGGCATTCCCTGCATTGCGTCGGGCCCTCGCCAAGATTACTAACCAAAGTAATTGGCTAACACCCATATGTTCTCATAAGACAAAAGATATTCATTATATTGAAAGTCCATATAGCAACCGATTTAATGAATCCTCACTCTGAGTTATCTGCATAGGAAAAAACCGATTTACACAGTTAAATGATTGTATTTACTGATGAAAACCGACGCCTCCTCTTCAGGGTGAAACATTTACAATATTAGTACATTCCGATAGGTGCGGATAAAAAATAATTTGCAGATACACATACATTTCCATACAACAAAGGATTATTGTTGGATTAGAGAATCCATATAGCAAACGATTGAATGGATCCCACCCTTAGTTACCTGTATCAGAAAAATTCGATCCAAACAGATACATACCAGACCCGTATTTACTGATAAAAAACCGTGCTTCGTTCTGAGGAGGAATCTTTTATAATACAAGTACATGCAAATAGGTGCGGATATGAAATCATTTCCAAAGACGAATATATTCTCATACAGCGAAAGTTAAGTTTTTTATCTGAAAAGTTGAGTAGGTTCAGACAAAAAATAATTTGCGCTTACGTATACATTCTCGTACAGCTAAACGTAAGTTTTTGATCTGAAAAGTCACATACAAACTGATTGCTGTCAAATTTCGATTGTAACATATAACTTCATATACGAACTATGCAATTGAGTTCTGCTGATTAGTACCAATAGAATTCCAGTTTGTGAGTACAAAGTCATTCCGTTAAAATATAATGAACATTTTGAAGTAATCTGCTGTAGCAGATTAATTACGATGGAAATTTAAAAGGTATCTGCACTTGCAAATTAAACTACGCTGAACCGTTTTCGGATTCTATAGGTAATCTATGGGCACCTTAGATACGTACAAAGCCCGATAGAATCATATATTTCAAAAAACCGTCAAAAATACATTTCTGCTTTTATTGGTTTGTATCGGTTGTTTGCAATAGGGATATCTTCAGAGTCCGCATCCAACTTTTCAATAACTAGATAATTTTTCATATTTGGTATATGAGCTGGCTGCTCTCGATTTTTATGACCCTTAACGTATGCGATAAACTTTCCACCGATGTAGGCCATGCAGACATTTCTTTTGTACGCTACTGCCGACATCAGCTGGAATGTTGCTGAATTCGCGAATTTCAGGCTGACATTTTCCGCCTTGATAAACCATGCACAGATCTCCTCTATGTGTTGCTGTCAACATGGTCTCGAATGTTGTCGGATCAGTCTCAAGCGCCTTGATGATCGTTCCGGATAGAAACACGCTGAATTCGTTACCAATGTCGACGGCAAGGGGGGTCCGAGCGCCGAAAAATGTCACGCGTCCGATGACTCATCACCCACAACCGTTTCAAAAATCTCTATATAATTCTTAGAATAATCCGACAAAATCGTGCCGCCATTTTGACTCCGTTTTAAAACTCATCAACGTTTAAACACTCTTCTGCCGATAGATGGTAAACAAATTCTCAGAAAATAATCATCCAACACCTCAATTCTTTACTCGCTGACAGGTTTCAATACGTCAATGCATAAACACAAAACTATCGCACCTCGGCAAGGAGGACGGGGGGGAGGTTGCCAAGCATGGGCGTATCCACGGTGGGGCAGGGTGAGCACTTGCAACCCCCCCCCCCCTCCCCCCGCGAGTCAAGCAAAATATATACGAAAAAAAATACAAAATTTCCGATGCCGCGGCTTTTTCTCGAAGCAGTAGTTGCCACAAATTCGGGAGCCGCAGAGCGTCGTGTCGATCCCAAGACCGACAGTGCTGGGACCAGGCAGGGGCAGCGGAAGTAAACAATTCGATTTCGCGAGATAGCACACTAACCGTCTTTGTCAAGAAGAAGATAGAATATAGAATAAAAGAAGACAGTACTGCTCCGATGACCGAAAGTTGATTTTAATTCTTTCGGTATTTGTTAGCGCGAACTCGCTAAGAAGGTCTAGTGATACTAGTGATACGTTCTAAATATATTAACATAATTTGAATTGGCTATCTGAAATGGATATTAGAAACTTTTTTAGCACAAGAGGTATGTACCTAATATTAGGTACATACTTTTCATGCTAAAAAAGTTTCTAAATACAATAAAAACATATGTTTTTACTGTGTTTAGATTACTTAGCAAGATTTGTACAGTAAATGGTCGAAGTAACCCTATAAGTATGCTGAGAGAAAAGTCCATGGTATTTACAACAAATGCCCATTGTAAAAGAGGCGATAATAAGATTCGTTATAGTTTGTTGACACCGCAATATGATTAACATGACTATAAGAGAAAAGTATACTTAAACATGTGTTTTGGGTGGCGTGTTAGACTATCCATTATCCCCGACATCATTAGTCCATATTGTAAAACGCTTGACATGGTCAAGCCTTTTATAATAATTATGTGAGTATAAATAAATGGTTTAAATATATTATTGAAATAAAATAAAAATAATTAAACTAGTAGAATAGCACTAAATCATTATTCTTGTAGGACATACATAAGCCACACTATGAACTTAGGGGCCGTCCATAAATTACGTCATCGACTTTTGCTGATTTTTGACCCCCCCCCCCTGAAATCATCCTATCCGTCATATCGTTGTGATCAAATTAACGTTACCGTCATCTAACGACCAGACCCCCCCCCCTATTTTAAAATGACGTAATTTATGGACGGCCCCTTAGCAGGTCGTATCATATAATATGGTACAAACTCACTATTATATGATACAAAACTATCGCGCTGCGCCAAAAATCCATTTAAACAGTGCCTTATATTATAAAACCAATATCTGTACATAATTTCACCTAGATCGGAGGCAACACCTATTCGGTATTGACGTTGTTGGTGGTTGCGGTTAACATATGTGCATACTTCATGTAACTGCTACGATAACAATAAGTAGTACTGTACTTTTAGCAGTAAATAGGGGTATAAAATATTCTTGTCCCCTCAGGGGAATGTAAAATATAGTTAAAATATGGTTGACAGCACAATACATGTCTCTCAGGCCCGGTTCCACAACTCTCGGTTAACCGAGTTAATCGGAGTTTAGCCCGCTCAGCGTGGTTCTGATTGGTCTAGTCGCCCTTAAACTTCGATTAACTCGGTTAATCGAGAGTTGTGGAACCGGGCCTCAGTGTATTAACTTTTTCGTATTAGGTAGTTACTTACTGCGTGAACTTGTTTAGGTCGAAAATAGAAAGGTACGTGTAGAATAGTATTGAAACCAAACGTATGTAATTTTAGTTTTGAGCGTTTGAAATAAAAACATTTTAAACCGGCTTCAAACCATTCGTCGACTATGTATATTTATTGTTTTTTTAAATGCATGCATACTGATTAGGCCGTGATCGCTGATCTGATTTGAATGGTTGTTTCTTTGTTGTGTAGGGAAACACCGCGATGCGGTCCCACGAAAATGTAATACAAATCTGCCAAGTACGTTTTCCAAAAATCCGAAAGGAAACTCTTAAACCTAGTATGTTTCTCAACATCTGGGCCCTAATTCACAATAACAACCGAGCGAATCCTTGCTTCAAAACCGCGCCAATTTGTATTAGATGACACCGATCAGCGTGATATGCGCATGGCGCGACCGATATATCCTACAAAATTCAGGCCCAGGGTCCAGTCAATCGCAATGCCATAGATGTTTCAAGTGACAAACAAGTCAGTCAATAAAATATGCAAATTTCACAGGCTAGATTTAGATAAGTGAAGTATTTTCAAGTAGTTTGGTAATTTGACTGTGAATGTTTTATTAGGAACACGGCAGTACTTGCTAAGCCCTTTAACAGATGGTCTTGGCCGTATGTATGTATCTGAGTAAATTAATCTAGTGAAATCAAATAAATGAGTACTCAAAAATTATTAAAAATATTAGAACCAAATCGGCTAATTCGGCAAAACTTTAACCCGAATGTTCAAATTTTAATGATTGTCCACAAATGATTACTATTTTATTATTAGGATTGCCAAAGTGTAAATTTTAACGGTTAACAAAGTGAGCTAGACCTGCTATGCTAGGATAGGGAAACAAGTAGATGACTAAAACGGCTGCGGAAATTTTGTAGGTACGGCATACGCTTCCGACATGATTGAAGTGCATTACAGTTTCAGTAAGTTATTAACAATTATTTTATTAGTGATTGAAAGTGTTTCCCCCGCGTGTTTACCCCCCACCACGCGTTGCGCCAATTTGCGAGGCCGAAGGGGTGCCACCATCGGTCGGTAAGCAGGGAGAGCCCTATCATCGGTCGGTAAGCAGCCCTACCATTAGACGGTAAGTAGAGACATCAACAGTCGATCATGAGGTCGATCCTAACCAAGATCCTACTCGACCATCCGCTGCAGGAAGACTAGAGGTACCCAGTTAACCAAGCGTACCATTAGTACCACGGTCTTACATACAGGTCTTGCAACTGAATCAAATATTGGTGGTGGGGGTGGTCGTCTTACTGTCGGCTCGTTAATTTCCTTGACCGCCGCTCGCATCGCTTCAATCAAATCATAGTCGAAACAGCGGAAGACGCATGTGGCAACACAACCTCACTTAATCGGCTACTATAAAGTTTTACATAACCGTTATTAAAAAAATCACGTGTTTTTTTATGACGGTGATATCGTGCGGATTTTTACATAATAATGACGACTAAAGCCCGCTGCACACGACGCTTGTTTTGCTGCTGGATTGCTTGCGGGGCCCTCTGCTGGCTACTCTGCTGGCAGCGCTGCGAGAAAGTGACGTCACTGCTGGCTCTGCAGCGTGGTTGCGTGCTGGCTGTCGATGATAGAACGTGTGCTATTTTTCGTGACGGCTTGCTTGCGTGTTCTCTTTTTTTCGTGCTCTGTTGTTGAAAAAATATGTCGCAAAGGTGGTCTCCGGAGCAAATTAATGCTTTAATTGACGCATACAAAGAAGAACCGTGTTTGTATGCAACAAATACTCCGAATTACCACAACAAGCGTCTTCGAACTGAGGCTCTTGATAGAGTGAGGAACGCAGTTTTGGGGTTAAAGCCAACCGTGACGGCAAAAGAGTGCTCAACCAAGTTTCACAATTTGAGAAATCAATTTAATATCGAGAATTCCAAAATGAAAGCCTCTTTAAAAAGCGGGACTGGCACCGATGACGTGAGTATTTTTTACTGTAATGAAAAAATTTAAACTAACCTAAATTTAAAAATATAATAAGTAATAAACATTTATGTAAACATTTTCAGGTTTATAAACCGAGCCTGTGGTATTACGAAAAGCTCTTGTTCCTCGAAACGTACGTGATCCCGCGTAAGAACAGGACTTCCTTCGATAGTGAGGTTTCGCTGTCCGGTGTGTCTTCGCTGCCCGGTGTACCTTCGCTGTCCGGTGTGCCGCTGAGTCAGGTAATGCTAAAAATGAAAAAAAAAACTTTGCGAATGCAAAACTCATGCCCTTTTTGTTTCTAGGATAGAGAGACAATCGTGGTTGAGGAAAACTCCGAAGAAGCCAACTATTATGAGAATATTGAGTACGTGGACGATATTTATGACCCGGAGATTGACGAGATTGTTCGAGCGCAGGAAAATCTTCGTCGGTCTTCTTCGGCAGAACGAGTGTTGGACACGAGGAACACTTCGCTGTACAGAACTACACGTCTATCACCATCACCATCACCATCACCATCACCATCTCAACAAAGGAGTCGCTCATCATCCTTGTCATCAGTGACGGCCAACAATCAGCAAGAAGATGTTGTATTTGCACGTCCCAGTACTTCAGCGCATTCCGGCTCTTCAACGTCTGGAGTATGCACATCAGCAAGGCGTAAAAGAAAGAATCCTCGTTTGGGCGACAGCGACGAATTTTCAACCGTCATCAAGAATTTAACCGATTCAATGAATACGCCTATCGCCATAAACACGCCTCCGACAAACTCAACTCCGGACTCGGTCGACGGATTTTTAACGTTCATGGGAAGCTTGCTGCGAGGCTTTCAAGATGAAGAATTGAAGCTAGAAGTGATGAATCAAGTCACCCAATTGATTATAAACGCAAAAACTACCGACTATCAACGATCGAAGAAGTAAAGAGTCAATCAAACGTATGCATAACCCGAAGACAAGAAATCTGCATACAAACTTTGTATTTTTATATATTTATTGAATATAAAATAATATTCATACCATACGGTTTATTTCATTTTTTTCGTGTAAACAATAATGATAGTCCTTCTATTTTTCTGCTGATATTTAAATGTTCCAAAGCATCAACAAATCATATCCCAAAAGTGTGTATGTTTTTATTCTGATGAAGTTGCTGCGAATAGAAATTTGCATATGCACCCTCAAGTGTGTGGGTGTGTGTGTGCGTGTGTGTGTGTGTGTGGGTGTGTTTCTTTTTTATTCTGATGAAAGTGCGCTAAAAAAACGTTGTGAATAGAAATTTGCATATTGCATCCTCAACATTTAGCACGATCAAAGCTTTCTCTATGAGAAAGCCGAAATAAAAACATGCAGTTCCTAATAGGGGAAAATTTGAGCATCGTGCTAAATCTTGAAGAAGCAATTTGCAAAATTTTATTTTTAGCATCTTTTTATGGACTGTTGCATATATATCTATACGTATAATACCAAAGGTGTTCAGTAAGTGTTGTCTGGTGATTCAAATCGTCAAAATGTTGAGGCAGTAAAATATTTTTCATTTAAAATCTTTGTTATTTGGGAGAGAGGATTTCTTTTTCAATTGTCGATATTGTGTATTCAAAAACATGTTTAAAAGTCTTTCGTGCACAAACAAAATTCGAATAATATAAAACCAATGATGACACTTTATTTGTTTAGCATGTTACAAAAATACAGTCAATTCGTAAACGATGTATACAATAAATAAATAAATTAATAATATGAAATTGCTCGTACCGTTATTGACAACTAAAAATTGCCTCGTTCAATAGCGGTATACTGAAATGGCACTATGCCTGCAGTATTGAAGTATTCACAAAATTTATCTCGTATCTCTAATGCTTCATTACTGCTACGGTTATTTAGATTTTGGGAACCATTCTGCCTTTCGGATAACTGTACTACATTACAATTACTATCGGCGCGGCTTGAGATTCTGTAATTATGCGGCACGTACCATTGACTAGAATCATTGTTAGATTTATTGATCAAATAATTATGTAAAAGCACACACGCGTAAGTTATTGTCTCTACTTTTTGAACGGACAGAGATATCGTAGAGAGTAAAACTCGCCATCTGTTTGCCAGTATGCCAAAAGCGTTTTCAACAGTTCTGCGAGCACGGCTTAATCTGTAGTTGAATATTCTTTTGTCGAGCGTCAAGTTTCTCTCCGGATAAGGCTTTAACAAATTAGGTTTTAAGGCAAATGCGTCGTCACCGACAATCACGTACGGTAATTTGTGACAAAACCCTGGAATTTCACATGGAGCAGGCAAGTTTAACGGGCTCTCACGCAAAACAGCAGAGTCATGCATACGTCCATTTCTTCCGAGGTCAACGAACAAAAATCTGTATTCAGCATCGACAAGACCCAGAAGCACAATGCTGTCTTTTCCTTTATAGTTGCGGTAAATTGATCCATCACTTCGAGGAGGACGAAAATTGATATGTTTTCCATCCAGCGCACCGATGCAATGAGGGAAATTCCACAAAGTGTCGAATTTGTGTGCAACAACCTGCCATTCCTCCGGCGTTGATGGGAAATTCCATACTTTCGAGTCTAGTACTTCTACTATCGCTCTCAAAGTTTCATCGATCACTTTTGAAATTGTGTTCGGAGCTATGCGAGTAGAGTAGCTTAAATCTTGGAAGGTGTTGCCCGTTGCCAAGTATCGGAGAGTCACAGTGAGTCTGTCTCTCGGTGATATAGCTTGACGCATAACGGTATCCTGTTTTTTTATGAGTGGAGTCAGAAGTATCAGCAACTCATTCCACTCATCTTCCAACATTCGGGTATAATTGGTGAAACTGGCAGGATCTTCAGGGCTTCAACAAAAATGTAGTATAAATTAAAAATCATTATACATTAAAAAATCAAGTGTAAAATTAAAAATTCAAAAAATTGAGTAACAAATAAAGTGAAAATGTTATGGATACATACCCGAGCTCACCAAACACCATATTCAGAACATTCTGTCCTGTATCACGCCGTAACAGCCACTCGCGACTCCACAATCTACGTTTCCGTTGTTCAAGTGCTCGTTTACGTTTATAAGCAGTAACTACAGCTGCCACGATAATTGCTCTCCTACGTCGAATTATTTCAGCCGCAATAGTTTGTTGTACTTGAGCGTCCATGATACTGTTTACTGTTGGGTACTGTAGAGGTTAGAAACACTCGTCTCTTTAATGGGTGCGTCACTTCGATGCACGCCTAGCGACAAGCACCGTGTGAAGCCAACCTACCAAGGGAGCCATCAGCGCACCCATCGCCACAGCCAACTTCGAACCCAGCGGCAAATTCTAGCAAGCTATCTAGCAGCAAAACAAGCGTCGTGTGCGTTGGGCTTTACATACAGGTCTTGCAACGAAGCCAAATTTTCGTGGTGGGGGTAGCACGCTTATCGGCTCCACTTTTCGATTCACTACGCGCCGCTACACGTCGCAACTAGCGAGGGGAAGTGCATTCCCCCATACCTCTTTACAGTAAATAGGACCAACGTGTTTACGTCTGTTTTTGTGGCGCGGTTGTCGAAATAACCTTTATTTGCGACCATATACCACGAGGAGCTCAATAATGTTAGCCGACGACTATGAAAATATGGAATTCTTTTCCATGCCAATCGATTGTTAGTGTTTGTTGGACAAAATCCAGCGTTTGTTAGACTTAATTTATTTAATAATACGAAAAACAAATTTCATGCAGAGAGAAACCTGAGAGAGCCCACGGAATGAAAAGCCTAGGACAGACTGGTGGAGCTCGGTTCCGTAGGATCTGTGTGTCCGTTCCGTGAACTAAATTCTCAGCAGGTAAGTGATGGATGCAGATAAAGAAGTATGCTCTGGATTATCAGCTCCACTACTGAGCGCTCGGTTTTGCT
Source organism: Ophion obscuratus (assembly GCA_964007375.1). Classification (NCBI taxonomy): domain Eukaryota; kingdom Metazoa; phylum Arthropoda; class Insecta; order Hymenoptera; family Ichneumonidae; genus Ophion; species Ophion obscuratus. The sequence goes on from OZ023314.1 coordinate 50,006,901, forward strand.
TACCCACACATTTAAGCTCACACGCTCGCATATTACAAAGTAAAACTGTGGTATCCCTCGGCCACTGCCGCTGTTCTCGAAGATTCAGTTGCTTGAAGAAATGCGATTTCAGATAAAAGCTTGCTTCTTCTCTCTCTCTCTCTCTCTCACTCTCCCCCCTTAAAAATTGAACAAAAATTTGTTCTTTTATCTCTTTATAAGAAAAATAGTTTAGCGAGCAGGTAAATGATTATGTACGATCTACTATCGTACCCAAACAAACCAAAACAAAAGTTTTGCAGCTCTACTGTTGAGTTACTACCTTACACCTTGAGTTAATATCTCAAACCAAGCAACCAGCCAATCCGAATTTAAACCCCAAACGGGGCTACTACTTAAAAATTGGAAAACAACCTTTTATTATGATAGAAGCTCTCTATGGTTAGCACGCTGGTGCAATGCGCGGAAGAGCCCGGGATCGAGTCCAAGTAATGATATTTTTTTTCACTCATGAGAATTATATTTCTTGACTACCTGCTTATACAATTATTATATGTATGCACATCCTTAATTATTACCGGGACAAATTTCGTTGGAATTTTACATCCATCCGATGTGAAATGATTGGTCAATTAATTCTCTCGTTCGTCGAATTTATGTGCGTGAAAATGTATTTTACATAATCGAAATGTATATTCTTGAAAAGAATTTTCCATTCACAATAAATATTTCTTATAAATTAAGCGCCAAAATTGGGAGATTACATTCACTTTTGCTCAATCGTAATCGATTACCTTTTAAAATTCTTCATTTTTTTCTGACCTTTTTTTAAATGAAAATACCGTTTTAAAAAAATCACTTAAATTTCGGAGCAAAAAGGAAAGTGATCTTTCTATTTTGGCGCTTAGCTTATAACAAATATTTATTGCGAATGAAAAATTTGTTGCGAGAGTACATATTTCGAGTATATAAAATACTCGAAATTATATGTTCGTACATATAATTTCGACAAACAGACCAACGAATCGACGAACGAACGAATTGACTAATTTCCATTTCCAAGCGAATTTATTTGAATGATGAATAATGAAGTCTACTCATTGCTGAATCTCGCGAGTACATGGACCCCCACCTCCAGAAGGTATTGAAATGCGTGCGTGGAATGATACACAGATAAAGATTAGCAGGATTCCGTTCGAGCATCTTGCGGGATCCGGAGGAAGCGAATCTGCAAATTTGATATTGCAGAGTTTTTAGCATTCAACCTAGGTTTTTTTTTTTAATTTCAAAATACCGTACAATCTTTTATTTTTAAGCAATTTCGACAATTGACAGTGCAAAACGACTTTTGTTAAAACAATTTGGCAAGCAATAAATTGTTTGTCAACCATAAAGTTGAAGAATTTATTTATTCATTTGTTTTTAATTTAATCAGACATACAGCTGTTTTTCGTGCTCGGCCTTTAGAGTTTCTTAAAAATTCTTGGCAACAGATGATGCTGTCTCGTTCGCTCTCGCACGCTCTCACTCGTGATCACGTTCGCTTTTTCGTCTCAATCCCTCTTACACGTCCTGCTAATGTTTCCTTCAGTGTGCATCTTAATTCCAGGTATCATTCAATCATCATTTTTTCTCTCTATCTCTCTCTCTCTCTTGTTTTTTTTCTCTCACTATTCTAATAACCTGATGTATCTCACATTTTCTCATTATTATGTCCAACATTTTATTAGCGTGTTCAGTCGAATAAATCAAAGGTGTAACTTACACCTCTCGTGTCGTTCATTTGTCGTTCCTCTAGCGACGACAAATTTTGTAAACAATATGTAAAACAGATAGTGATTTACTTACATGCTCTTCAAGTTTTTCAGTTTTTGACTTATTTTATGCCGTTTGTCGTCAAGAGCTTGTTAATTCCTGAATCTCGTGATTGCATAAATTCTCACTTTCAGAAGGTATCTGAGTGCATAAATGCGGTGTTCTCGACATGGATGCTCGGAATCAAACCATTCTGGGACTTTTTGGTTTGTTACAACTACGCAAGCATTCGTCGCTTTTTTTAGAACGTCCTCTTGTGCCCAGTAATCTCCAATTGTTTTATGAAAATGGTGAAGTTGCAGGAAGACGGTTTAGTGCCTGAGAGTAGTTTGCGTTTGGCCATTGCGATCTCTGTTGCTAGCCGCGCTCGACCAACTCGCCTCAACAGGGATGAAAAATCTCTTGTGAACGAGTGGGCGAGCGTGCAATATACTTTTTGGGACAGTGCAGCGCGGTCGTCCGTCGAGTGACGATCGTCGGTGACGCGCAAGGCGGAAGGGCCCTGGGTCCTCTCACATACGACTCCACTGAGTAAAACACATACGACTCTTCCGAGTAAAACACAGGCAACTAGCCTATCGCAAGCGGTTGGGTGAACGGCCGTATGGTCCTCGATTCTCCAACCCGTCAAACACGGGCAACTAGCCTATCACAAGCGGTTGGGTGAACGGCCATACGGTCCTCGATTCTCCAACCCTTAAATACATTCGATGATCACAGCGGTCGGGTGAACGGCCGTACGGTCCTTGATTCTCCGAGCACGGGTGAACGGCCGTACGGTCCTCGATTCTCCGATCCGTGATCATATACCTCTTACCAAAAAGGGACAGCAACAGCTGACGAATCCTCGGTAAAGGTCATCAAACGCAAAATCGAAAACAATACAAACAATCAATCGAAGATTCAATACGAAATAACGCGCGAGATCGCAATGGTACAAGCCAAACGGGCTTTCAGCCTCTTATATACGCAATTAACAATCGTCGAATCGTCGTGGGTTTTTATGCCGCAAGGCTTTTCCACAAGAGCCAATAAACGTAGAAAATACGATGGCTCAAACGCGAGTGTTTTTTCATTTCTTAAAAAACCACAACCTCCATTCCTCATTCAATTAAATATATTCAAAACTACGAGGTAACTTCGCAATGAAGGAGCTTCGACAATACAAATTGGTGTCAGAAGTGGGATTCGAACCCACGTTCACACATAAGTGGACTAAGAAAAGGTGCAAACGTGCATCGTATCAACAAAAGGGAGACTACGACCAGCCGACCATCGCCTCCGGACTCGCCACCCCCAGTTCGCTATGCGTGGAAAACGATCATCATCTACAAAAATATAAGTATACAACTGTTCATAATTTCATATATTGCATTATTTTTGGCATTATACGGCTTCTCCATGACTCATAACGTTCGACATAGACGAATACACAGTTCTGTTCAACGTACGCTTTGTGCGAAGAACGTTGCATGTATATATTCCACAACCACGTGTATAAAAACATAGGCCGCGTTGATGTGAGGATCTCGGTTTACGAGCGCTGAAGGGTACCCGCTATACGGGGGGGCCTGTTTACCTCGGGCCGCGCTCGGTCTCTTAATATTTGTCGTTGGACGTACGAGCTCATACGCGTTTTCGAAAAATACGCGCTACATGTGGAAGGGCTTAGAGCTGACCCTTGAGATTTTGGAATCGCGTTTCGACGTTTAACGAGTGGGAAAGGTTTTTCGTTCCTCTTCCTTTTGCGTTGACGGGACTCGGTCTGAGATCGGGTTACGAGGCTCTTGAGTGGGTCATAAACGCCAGGGCTGTTTTATTCCGGAGCTAAGGGAGAAGATAAGGGACGAAGGCCCAAGGGGTCCTAGGCGAGGCGCTTAGAAATGGACAACGAAGGGGCATTCTGTCTCCAGACCTCGAAGTAACCAGAAGTGTCGACACGTTTTCTTTTTCGAATATTTCGGAAATATTTATTCGGTTCAAGTTCAGTTAAAATGGCTAGCCGCGTAAAGTTTATTAATCAAAAGCGCGCGACTTTGAAGGCGCAAATTACAAAACTCGAAAAAATTGCGGAGGAAGCTGAGTTAGGTCCCGCGAATATAAAAATGCGTTTAGACCGTGTAAAAGAACAATTCCGTTTATATGAAGAATTACACGATGAACTCGCGTTGTTGGTCGAAGCAGAGAGTGACCAGGTCGACGAGTTCGACGAGTTGCAAGATCGATTCTATGCGATCGTGACAAAGATCGAGGCGGATTTGCCATCGACAACGCCTCAACCTCCAAGTGTATTAAACGTGACCTCTCTGCCGATCGACGGCACGCGTCGACTCAAATTACCGGTCGCCGACCTCCCAAGGTTCGACGGTAACATCGAAAAGTGGCTATCGTTCAAAAACACTTTTCTTACAATGATCGATTCGCGCGAAGACATAACGAAGTTGCAAAAATTCCTATATCTAAAGAATTGCCTCGAGGGTGACGCGTTGAATAAAATCCTCATTTATAACGTAAGCGAAGAAAATTACGAGACGGCGTGGAAGTTACTCTTAGATTCGTATGACAAGGTCCGAATTCTAATCGTGAAACATCTCGACGCGATCCTCGAATTACCAGTGTTGACAAAGGCGACGCATAAGGGTTTGGCGCGACTCGTCGACGACATGCGTCAGCACGTGAATATGCTCGCGTCAATGAATGTGACACCGGATGAACATTTATTAGTCCGAATAATCGAACGCGCGTTGCCCAACAATATTCGGGTCAAATGGGAAGAAACGCTCAATCTTGACACCTCGCCAACGCTCGAGCAAATTTACAAATTCGTCTCCGAAACCGCGTTTCGTTTGTGCACGCTCGAGCAAGATGCATCGCGTTCGAAGCAAGAGAACAACAGCAAACGACCACTCCCGAGTAAGAAAGATCAAAGCGGATTAAAGTTTCGACGAAGGGAAAACGGCGCGCGTTCATTCGCGACCGGCGCGTCAGCAAAGTGCGTAGTATGCAAAAGGGAAAGTCATCCCGCGTATCAGTGTCGCGAATTTCAAAAAATGACGGTACAACAGCGGTGGAATTTCGTAAAAAATGCATCCCTGTGTAAGAATTGTCTGCGCTTGCACAGCGGCAAATGCGGATCGATGCATTGCAAAAATTGCCCGAGATTTCACCACACTCTGTTGCACGGCGAGTCCTCTGCCGCAACCGCCCACGCGACTCAAGAAACGGCAAGGTCGGACGCTACAACCAAGTCGACAACAAAGGTAAATTCAACATGTCGCGAAATAATTGCACACAGTTTTACGTCGCGAGCTCTGCAGTCGCAGTTAATGCTGAGCTCTCAAATACGGGTCAAAGGCTCGTGCGGTCAGTACATAAATTGTCGCGCTTTATTGGACACATGTGCGACGGCACATTTCATAACGGAAGATCTCGTGAAAGAATTGAAATTACCGACACGCGCGTGCTCGATCTCGGTAGGAATGATCGACAACGCGAATACAATTTCTAAAGGCGCGGTCGAGTGCACATTTTATTCGATACATAATAATTTCAATAAAACTCTCACGTTTCTGATTATCCCGAAAATCGCTGATAATATACCGAATGAAATCTTTCCTCGCGAATCAATCGACATACCGAGGAATGTAAAATTGGCCGATCCGCAATTTCATTTGCCTCAAAAAATCGATGTCCTCATCGGGTCAGGAACGACGTTGTCATTACTATCGATCGGACAATGTGATCTATCTCGCGACGGTTGCGATCTCTTCCTACAAAAAACTCAGCTCGGCTGGGCCGTTGCCGGCGGAAAAACAAATACCACGGGCGGGAAACGAACATCGTGCCAGTTAATCGAATTAAAAGAACAAATCGAAAAATTTTGGTTGCTCGATGATGCAAGCGCGAGTCAAATAAAAGTGTCGGAGAATACGGACTGCGAAACTCATTTCAATCAAAACAGCACTCGCGATCCTTCGGGACGGTACGTCGTTCGTCTGCCGTTTCGTAGCGCCGATCGAGACCTCGGTGATTCGCGATCAATAGCCTTGCGACGATTCGTCGGCTTGCAAAAAAGACTCAACGCGGATCCGATCCTTAAACAAGAATATCATCGCGTTATGAACGAATACATCGAGCTAGGCCACATGTCGCTCGTTGTCGACGAATCGCAACCCGGGTATTATCTCCCACACCACGCGGTTATAAAATCGACAAGCGCTACGACGAAGACTCGAGTTGTCTTTGACGCGTCCGCCAAGACAAACAAGGGAATATCGCTCAACGATACGTTGATGGTCGGCCCGACTATTCAATTAAAACTATTTGAGCATCTTTTGCGGTTTCGCAGCCATAAATACGTGATCACCGCGGATATCGCGAAAATGTATCGGCAAATCTGGATTCATCCCAGCGACCGTCGATATCAACGAGTTTTTTGGCTCCAGCATGAAAAAGTACGCGTATTCGAATTAAACACAGTAACATTCGGCGTGTCGTCGGCTCCGTTTCTCGCGATACGAACCATACAGAGACTCGCGAGCGATGAGAGCGCGGATTATCCAAGGGGCGCCGAAGCTTTGACGCGCGACGTATACGTCGACGATTTATTATCGGGAGCAGACACTTTCGATGAAATCGTACAAATTCGAGATGAAGTTATCAAGATATTGAAGCGCGGCGGATTCGATATCCGACAATGGGCTTCAAATCACCCGCGAGCTTTAAATAATTTGATCGAGAAAACCGCAAATATCGAATTTCTGACAGACGAAAATCCTGTGCATAAGACACTCGGTATCTCGTGGAACGCGCGAAATGACGACTTACTATACACGGTGAAACGTATCGAGCCCTCCGCAAGAGTTACTAAACGATATATTTTATCAGAAATCGCTAAAATTTTCGACCCCCTCGGTCTACTCGGTCCGGTCGTTCTCGTCTCGAAGGTGCTTATGCAGCGATGCTGGAAGGCAAAAACTACCTGGGACGAATCCGTGCCCAGCGCGCTGGATACCGCGTGGCGATTGTTCGCGGAACAACTCTCATTAATCGACAATCTAAAGATTGATCGATACGTCTCGATAAATAACACAATCGATATTCAGATTCACGGATTTTGCGACGCGAGCAAGACAGGTTACGGGGCTTGTATTTACGTGCGCTCTTGCAACCAGAAGGGCGAAATTCGCGTAAGACTATTCTGTTCAAAGGGGCGTGTCGCTCCACTAAAGGAGCAAACAATCCCTCGACTCGAACTCTGCGGCGCATTGACACTCGCTCGTCTATATTACGAGGTCCGCGAGGTATTAAGCTTTCGCGTTTGCAAGACGATTTTTTGGTCGGACTCGACGACAGTTTTACAATGGCTGAAAAAACATCCGAGCGTCTTAAAGGTGTTCGAAGCAAATCGCGTTGCGGAGATACAAGAGGTCAGTAAAAACGCGGAGTGGCGGCACATCCGAACCGATCAAAATCCGGCTGACGCGTTATCAAGAGGTCAGCTCCCTCGGGAATTTTTAAATAACGACTCGTGGTTTCGGGGGCCTTCGTGGCTGACCCAGCCCGAATCCGTTTGGCCGCAAGTTACCGTGACGCCTCAAAGGGATTTACCGGGAATCAAAAGACTATTTTGCATGGTCTCGCAATCGCAATCAGAAGAAATTTTCGAGAAATTTTCGTCATATACGCGATTAATTCGCGTCGTCGCGTATTGCTTACGTTTCGTACGCGACAATAAAATCAAGGGCGCTTTGACAATCAAAGAAATTAACGAGGCCGAGTATCGCGTTATTCGATTGATACAACAAGCGCACTTTCAAGACGAGATCGGTCGTCTTTTGTCCGAAGAAAGGGTGAAATGCGCGAAACTCGGATCTCTGAACCCGCTGGTCGACGAGAGAGGCTTGCTTCGCGTCGGTGGTCGCATAAATAAGGCCGATATCTCGCTGGATCAAAAGAACCCAATGCTTCTTCCATCTCGACATTACGTAACCGATCTTTTGATTCGACATATGCACGAAAAATTCCATCACACCGGGATTCAATCGACATTATACAATATCCGGCAAACATTTTGGATATTGGACGGTAGAAATCAAGTTCGTAAAATCGTTCAACGTTGCGTGAGATGCATCCGGTTTCGGGCCATACCAGGGACATATAAAATGGCTGACTTGCCTAAATCGAGAGTGGATAACGCGCCGGCGTTTTATCACACGGGAGTCGATTATTTCGGTCCTATACTTGTCAAAGAAAAGAAACATCGGAATCGCGGTAGCGTGAAGGTGTACGGCTGCGTATTTATCTGCATGTCGACTAAGGCTATCCATCTCGAGATCGCGAGTGATTTATCAACAGACGCGTTCCTAGCGGCCTTGCGACGATTCATAAGTCGTCGGGGTATTCCGAGCCATGTCTATTCTGATAACGGGACAAATTTCGTCGGCGCGAATAGTCAATTCCGCGAATTTTACGCATTGAGAGAATCCGAAGAATTTCGTTCTCAACTTTATGAATTCGCATCAACCAGAAAAATCGAATGGCACTTCAATCCGCCCCTCTCACCTCATTTCGGGGGTATCTGGGAGGCGGCAGTAAAATCATGTAAACACCATCTCAAGCGCGTCATGCGCGATCTTTTGTTCACATATGAAGAATTGACCACTCTAGCAATCGAGATCGAAGCCATTCTCAACTCGCGCCCATTGTGCCCCATTTCCACAGATCCAAACGATCCAATCGCCTTAACTCCTGCGCACTTCCTTGTTGGCAGACCTCTCACTATGCTGCCGGAAAATGATTTTTTGCTTGTTCCAGACAACCGATTGTCCTCGTGGCAACTAATCACTAAGACTCGACAAGAATTCTGGCGCAGATGGCAACTCGAATATCTGAGCGAGCTGCAGAAAAGACAGAAATGGATAAATCCAACCGAAAACATCGCGCAGGACACTGTAGTCCTATTAATCGACAAAAATCAACCATGTATGCAGTGGCGACTGGGTCGAGTGGTCGAGTTGCATCCGGGAGGCGATGGCGTGGTCAGAGTCGTCACCGTTAAAACAACTCAAGGACTCTACAAGCGCAACACGAGATCGATTTGCGCATTACCCATAAGCGCTTGAAATTATCGACTATTCAGCGATATACGAGAATTTGACAAATTTCTCATTTAAGATTTCAATTTCTTATCTAATTTCTCAAATATTAGTTAGCCATTCATACTCGTTCAAGATTCAATTTAATGTAAAATGCAAGATGTAAGCTGACGATATCTCTCTGTATAACATTCCAACGACTTGTTCAAAACTGAGATGATGATTTATAGAAGGATCGATTACAATAAGTTCAATGACGTATACTACCGGTTTGAATAATTTTGTTCGTTAGCACTCCCAACGGGGGGAGGATGTTTAGTGCCTGAGAGTAGTTTGCGTTTGGCCATTGCGATCTCTGTTGCTAGCCGCGCTCGACCAACTCGCCTCAACAGGGATGAAAAATCTCTTGTGAACGAGTGGGCGAGCGTGCAATATACTTTTTGGGACAGTGCAGCGCGGTCGTCCGTCGAGTGACGATCGTCGGTGACGCGCAAGGCGGAAGGGCCCTGGGTCCTCTCACATACGACTCCACTGAGTAAAACACATACGACTCTCCCGAGTAAAACACAGGCAACTAGCCTATCGCAAGCGATTGGGTGAACGGCCGTATGGTCCTCGATTCTCCAACCCGTCAAACACGGGCAACTAGCCTATCACAAGTGGTTGGGTGAACGGCCATACGGTCCTCGATTCTCCAACCCTTAAATACATTCGATGATCACAGCGGTCGGGTGAACGGCCGTACGGTCCTTGATTCTCCGAGCACGGGTGAACGGCCGTACGGTCCTCGATTCTCCGATCCGTGATCATATACCTCTTACCAAAAAGGGACAGCAACAGCTGACGAATCCTCGGTAAAGGTCATCAAACGCAAAATCGAAAACAATACAAACAATCAATCGAAGATTCAATACGAAATAACGCGCGAGATCACAATGGTACAAGCCAAACGGGCTTTCAGCCTCTTATATACGCAATTAACAATCGTCGAATCGTCGTGGGTTTTTATGCCGCAAGGCTTTTCCCACAACAGCCAATAAACGTAGAAAATACGATGGCTCAAACGCGAGTGTTTTTTCATTTCTTAAAAAACCACAACCTCCATTCCTCATTCAATTAAATATATTCAAAACTACGAGGTAACTTCGCAATGAAGGAGCTTCGACAATACAAAGACCACTTTTTTAAGAATGTCCTGCGGCCGCGTCAGTTTCATAACGGGAGGTTCATCTGCATTCGGATTATCATATTCTCTTGCTGCCAGATAGAATTCGTCGTCGGTGATTTTTTCCATCGGCATCTTTGCAAGGACTTCGCGACACTCAGCACAATTGAATTTCGTGATTGTGCGGAACGCCGCGAAGCCACTCAAATATATTAAAGCATTCTGACCATAGCTCTTAAACGCGTTGAGGTCGAAAGAGGTATCCTGGGTAACACTTCGAATATCGTCTTCCATCTGCTCGATATCTGACACAATTTGTTCCTCTTGTTCCGGTATTATAAAGTCGAAAATATCGACCTTCGAATCTTGTGTCGCAGTCAATGGGCTATGGAGAAGTTGAGGAGCTTCAGGACATTGTGAGTTGCCTTTCTCTGGCGCATAGATATCCTTGCTAGATATAATATGTTTTAGCGAAATGCGTGCCGTCCGAGCTGTTGGATTAGCATTGAATCCCCCACGTTGCCGCAACTTGGAAAACACTTGTTCACCTGAATCTTGATTACATAGTCCAGTGGCAAGTTCGAAGTCAGGAAATTTGTCGTTGACAGAATTGTAGAACAAAAGTAAGGCTGTCACCGTTTGTTAAAGGCCGCGCATAAATGGCAGTTGCTTTTTTCCATTCGGGATAGTACTTCACGATTCACACTCATTGACGAATTCTTTCATCAATTGTTCAATATCAGGATACCTATCCGACAAAACTCGTTTCTTTCCAACAGTGACGTTTAAGCTGTAAGAGTTACATGTGTCAATAACATCATTCATCTTCTTCGCGAATTTGACGATGCCTTCCATGTGTTACTGTTTAGTGAACCACTCGTTCCCGCCGTTTCAATTGCGCAGGAGAAACGGTTGCTGAACAACTGAAAAGCTCGTTTTACATTCATCAATTCAAAAGTCTTCGGCTGCATTTGTCTTTCGGTGATGTGAGACGACAAGTTTGACCCAGCTTTTGTGGCACAATCGATTCTCCACGTTTCGACAAAATCATCCCAAGCCACAATAACTTTACCATTTTGATAAAGCATCTTAGAGTTATTGCTGCCCTCTCGGAAGAATGCAGCAAGCCTTTTTATTAAATGCGGGAAGTCACTCACCGCATAATATAACTTGCCTTTGTGAATGAAATGGGGCTGCTCAGGTGTGACTTTGAGCTCGGTATTGTAGAGCTTCTGGTTCGGCCCACCTTGATCACAGCATGTCATTCGGACATCAGCCCCAACGGCAGCGAGTTTTTCCAAACACATTGTAACCAAGTCAGACAAATGTGTCGCAGGTACAGCCGAATGCGACAACACATACGCTATCGGTTGGCGATACAGTTTTCGAGCGTTGATACTTTCAATTGAAAATACCAAAATATCTGTCGCTCGCTGATCCCGCCGTCCAAGAGGACCAAGATCAACTAGTCCTTCTACTTGGTCCATTGCTTCCGAAAATTCCTCCATACTCTTTATTTTCGTCTCGTCGAAAATCAAGGATAGCAGCCGTTACTCGGGAGGGAGATTCAGAAGTTTCTCACCCATGGCCTTGAAAATGGACTCCGTAAACCCATGTCTTATGTCATAATCCATGGCCCAACGTTTCATGGTCGACTTACTGGGAAAATAGCGTCCCACTTGTCGAAGTCGACTCATGCCAACGGGAGAACTTTGGCATGAGTGCAATAATTTGGCAATATACAATACAATTTGAGAATGCAATAATTTGGCGAAATTTTTAATTAAAAATATAAAATTAGCTGTATGGAGTTGTAAACTTATCATCGTTTTTGCAGCCGCTGATAAGTCTGAGAGTGATACAACTATTTCGCGTATATTGCTTCTGGTGGACTTTTCGGCTCTGACCTTCGCTCGATTCTCGCGTTCGTTGATAATCATGAATCTCTTTGTTAAAGCGCGCAATTCTTTCCGGAGGTCATAATTTTCCTTTTCAAGAGAACTGACTCTCTTCAGGAGATTATCAATCGCAGTGTCAGTCAAACGGGGTTGATCGTGCTCCATCGGTTGTAAAGAATCATCTATTCCTGTCTGATCGTGTTTCATGGTGTCGGAAGAGTTTTTAAGATCCATGTCTTATAATCGACAGGAGTAGCGGTGCTTTTTAAGCGGTCTGGCGTCAAAAAATCATCCATTGCAAAATGTACCGCACAAACTTCAGACTTTACGAGCGACGTAATACTCCTTTGTAATAAATCAGAGTTCGCTGTAAAAAAAAGATGGTACTGTAGATCTTGATATGCTCAGTATGTTAGGTTTAGTGAATACATTAAGGGGTTACACCCCTTTGGAGCGCGAAAAATCGAAACATTTTTTGGGATATTTTTTTGCTGTACTAATAAAGCGATCGAAAATTCATTTTAGGCCTGCACTGGGTACATAATCATGTATACACAGATATTTTTTTTTCTTATAAAAAATACAAAACGGCATCACAACGCGTTTTTCTCGAAATTATGTTTTTGAAACTGGTGGGCAGCATAACTCGTGCAATTCTTATGTGATCGACTTACAATTTGAACTATAGCTTCTTATATATATCACCTAAAGCCGTACACAAAACTATTGTTAAATATTGATTTTTCGCAAAATGGCACGTTTGAAAAAAAAACAAAAAAAATGTATAAGAAAAAAGACTTTCATTGGTTTATAAAAACCGTAATTGTCATCTCATCGTAAAAATCGTTTGAACTGCTTTGCTTTAGATAATATATCTAACAAGGAAATGTTGCGAGGTCGATGTCTCCGATTTCGATGAAATTTGGCATTGTTGTAGCATGGGTAAAAATAGGCGACGCGTATTTTTGTATATCGGCGGAACCCGATTTTTAAGGATTGAAAAGCACCCTTGAAAATTAGCGTGTTTTTCGTGTTTCGTCGTTTAACGGTACGAGATATGAAAAAACTTCAAATTGGAACAACGTTTATTTTTTCGTGTACTATACACTGGAGATGAGAACGAAGCAGATAGCAACAAATTTCATATTGTTTAAAGCAAAAATGCAGTTTTTTCAACCGTATCTCCGAGAATTTTTAATCGATTGGGATGTAAATTTGCATACATGTAGAAAATTCAAAAGTGCGGATACGGATTTTTTATTTTTCCGATATCTCACAATTAAGGGGTTGAAACTGCCCGTCGATTTTTTTGCCGAGAGCATCGTATAATAAGCTAGTCTTTTGGCATTTCGGTCTAAATTCACGTCAATATATGTTCGTGTTATGACGCAATTGCATATTTGTAACATTCCAGCCCCCTCCCCCCCAACGGTCCCTCTCTCGAAAGGCAAACGTTCAAAGTTCTTACCGTGCGGCATGGACGAACATTTCTAGAAATAAAAATGGATTACAAAGAAAGTACAATCAGTCAAAATAGTCGATACACATTTTCTCGTTGTCGAAATAAAAATAAAGTTCGAAGGGAAAAAATGTTGTATTTTTCGACTACTAGACGTTCATGATGATAATGATGAGTACAGCAACAAATGACGTGTTGTTTATTGCAATAATTCGTGAATTATTTGTGAAATATCACTCTTCAGTTTCCCACTCATATGGGCAGAAACAAGGCTCGCAATCACGGACTGACTTCGTGCTTCAGAAAGCAACTGGATTACAATTGTATATTTACGAAGAAATTCCACTCCGCTCACCGTATCGAAGGCGTTATCTGCAGAGGTTACAGCGTTTTTGGGTTGCCGCGGCAACTCATGAACAGAATGATGCAAACATTTTTATCAGCTTATAACGCAGCATAATTTAATCTTTATCTTTAACTTTAATTTCACAAACAGCGGAACCAATGAACGAAAGAAAAAATTTTTCGCAAAGAGCGGCTCTCATGATAACCTTGAAATCGCCCTATTAAAGATTAATAGCAGTTCTGGTAGTAGCGTGTGTCGTCGTTTTTTTTCGTGTGTATTCATCAATTGGGTTTTAAGTCATATAAATTCACCAACGATCATTATTGCTGCAGTTACGACGGAGAAGCCAGCCATACATTTTGAGTTCGAAATACAAATAAAAATGTACGTTAATCCGGTGAATGTTATTCAACTTCTATCCATAGCGATAAGCGCTATGAATTTGCCTCGCACTCCAATCACCAAACAAGAAAAACAGTTCAGTAAGGATCTAGAAAACATGATCATTGAAGCGATGGATCAACCTATGAAAATGGAAGTCGAAACTAGTTTGGATTTTCTGTCATCAAATGAAATTCATGAAGCAGCCGCAATAGAAGATGACAGTGAAGGAGATTGGCATGGACAACGATACCTAGATCCAAAAATTGATGAAAATGTATGTACCCAAGATATAGAAGAATTGAGTTACGAATACAAGACACGAGCTGTAGATTACTGGAGATCCGGGGCAAATGGGAATAGAAAGTTATCATACGAAATTTAAAAAGGTGAAATCAGAGCCGCAGTTGCGTCGGTAGGCCCATAGTATAAATAAGGGTGACACCTACAAAGAAAAGTCAACAAAGATAGCTCACTACACGTTAAACAATTTTAATGATGCTTTGGACAACAGGCTGCCTGTCCATGATACAGATCTTCGACGATGGGCCTTACGTGCACGAGAAATTGTAGCCGTAACTTCCCAAGCATCCGCTTCTTGGCTAAGGACATTCAAAAACCAACATGGAATTGTGTCACGGAATATTACTGAATATGTAACAAAACAACAATTATTAAACGCTGATACACTTCAAAGCAAAGCCACCGAATTTATAGAAATGGTGAAAGTCAACATAGCCAACGTTGGGGCCGAAAACACATTTAATTCTGATCAGAGTGGATTCAATTTAGAGCTACATACAGGCCGCATATTGGCGAAAGAAGGGCAGAAATCCGTTGAGGCAGTCGTGCAATCGAAAACATCAGCAACACACAGTTATACTATACAGCCTTTGGTTTCTGCGAGTGGCAAGCTTTTGGTGCCTATGTTGATTGTTTTAAACGAACCTACTAGCAAATTTGGTCCTCGAGTGGAACAAACTATGTTCAGAGCCGAAAATATATTTCTATTGGCTTTTCGAAATCTGGAAAATCGGCGACTAATCATTTCAAGCGATGGTTCCAAGAAGTATATATTCCCAATACGGGTTCAAAATCGGTAATACTTCTGGATCCTTGGAGCGGTCAATGTCCAACTGCATTTAAAGAAATGGATATGCAAGGGAAAGATATTTAAGTTTTAACCATTCCAGCAGGTAAATATATTGCACCAGTTTCATTAGTTCTGTAGACAATTAGTCCATATGATAATTAGTAATTCCTGCAGGTACGACTGGAATGATACAGCCCCTTGATGTTTATGGCTTCCGCGTGTGGAAAAACTTCGTCAAACACTTTTCTGACGCAGTAATATTATACAATTACAACGTCAATCTGCATTTGAGGGACAATATTGTTAAATTACAATCTCTTACACACAACCAGTTTTCTTCTCCACGGTTTACAAATCTTTTCAAATATGCGTGGTACAAAAGCGGGTACGAAGAAGAAAGACCACCAAACTTCGAAAATCCGGTAGAATTTTGCTTTTCACAAAATGTACCGACATGCGATATATGCGGCGAAGCAGCTATTATCACTTGTGCGTGGTGTAAGAAATCTCTTTGTTTCAAACACTTTTAGCATGACTATCATTATTGTAATAAGTATAATCCATAAAAAAACATTCCCTAAATAAGTAAGCGTGAGAACCAGGGCCGGTTTACGAAAATTAGCGCCCTAGGCCTGAGAAAGTTAGCGCCCCCTCCCCTCCCCCCCCTCCCCCCGCCGTCACAGCCGTTCGGCGATCATAAGGGGGCGAGATAAGAAGAGGCGCGCGTACTTGCGGATTCTGCCGACGCGCGGCACCCCCTATGCCGCGGCGCCCTAGGCCCGGGCCTATCGAGCTTAGTGTATAAACCGCCTCTGGTGAGAACACTTTTCCGATTGTGTTGTAATCTTCAAAGGCAGTACGTGGCGGGGGAAAATGTCTTCGTAAATATACAATTATAATCCAGTTGCTTCCCGGAGCACGAAGTCAGTCCGTGATTGCGATCCTTGCCTCTGCCCATATTAGTGGAAAACTGAAGAGTGATTTTCCACAACGAATTCATGAATTATTGCAATAAACAACACGCCATTTATTGCTGTACTCATCATTATCATCATGAACGCCTAGTAGTCGAAGAATACAACATTTTTTCGCTTCGAAATTTATTTTTATTTCGGCCCGTTCACGAGCTGTAGAAAGAACGAAATTGTTAAGTGTGCGTTGACCCCTTAAGAGTGTCGTTCCGCCAAAACGAGAAAATGTGTATCGACTTTTTTGACTGATTGTACTTTCTTTGTAACCCATTTTTATTTCTACAAATTTTCGTCCATGCCGCACGGTAAGAACTTTGAACGTTTGCCTTTCGAGAGGGGGACCGTTGGAGAGGAGGGGCTGGAATGTTACAAATATGCAATTGCGTCATAACACGAACGTATATTGACGTGAATTTAGACCGAGATGCCAAAAGGCTAGATGATAATACGATGCTATCGGCAAAAAAATCGACGGGCAGTTTCAACCCCTTAATTGTGAGATATCGGAAAAAGAAAAAATCCGTATTCGCACTTTTCCATTCTCTACATGTATGCAAATTTACATCCCAATCGATTAAAAATTCTCGGACATACGGTTGAAAAAGTTGCTTTTTTGCAATAAACAATATGAAATTTGTTGCTATCTGCATCGTTCTCATCTCCAATGTACACGACAAAATAAACATTGCTTGCTATCTGCATTGCAAAAATAAACGTTGCTATCTGTATCGTTCTCATCTCCAATAGTACACGAAAATTAAACATTGTTGCAATTTGAAGTTTTTCCATATCTTGTACCGTTAAAACGTTATCGACGAAAAACGAAAAACACCCCAATTTTCGAGGGTGCTTTTCAACCCTTAAAAATCGGGTTCCGCCGATATAAAAAAATACGTGTCGCCTATTTTTACCCATTCTACAAGCATTCCAAATTTCATCGAAATCGGAGACATCGACCTCGCAACGTTTCCTTGTAAGAAGCTAGAGCTAAAATTTTGAGTCGATCGGATAAAAATTGCACAAGTTATGCTGCCGACCAATTTGAAAAACATACTTTCGAGAAAAACGCGTTATGGCCCCATTTTGTATTTTTTATTTACAAACAAAATATCAGTATGTACATTATTATATACGAGGGTGGGGTGAAAAGTTTCCGGCCTGACCAAGAAAAACGATGTTTAAAATTTTTTTTACTTTATTTTTCAACATAATCTCCATCAACACTGATACATTTCTCATAACGGTGTTCTAATTTAGTTATACCAGTTTTAACCGCAGATTCGTCAAGCTCCTCAAAATACTGATTTACAGCTTCGATAACTTCTTCGTTGCTCTTAAATCTTTTTCAGCAGTGTAGTGGTGGACCCATGTCTCATCAACAGTTATGAATCGACGCAAAAATTCGTTTGGATTACGCCTATACAGCGCCAAATTGTCGGTAGAAATGGTTTTTCGAAGCAGTTTTTGGTCGAGCGTTAGCAAACGCGTCACCCACCTTGCACACAGCTTTTCCATGTTCAAATGGTTGTGCAAAATATTTCGCACACGTTCAGCTGACATCCTACAGGTCTCAGCTATCTCATGCACTTTCAACCTGCGGTCTTCCAACACTATTTTATGGATTTTTTCAATCATCTCTGAAGTTGTGACTTCAACGGGCCGTCTTGAGCGAGGCTCGTCAGAGGTGCTCACACGACCCATTTTAAATTCAGAAACCCACTGCTTAATAGTTGAATATGATGGGGAGGAGTCTTCTAGTGTTGAATCCATCTCTTCTTTTATTTGTTTTGGTGTAAAACCTTTCAAATGGAAGGATTTGATGACAGCACGTTTTTCCAATTTTTCCATTTTTACGAAAACAACGGAAGCGTCTCGCGCAATGTGCTCTCAAACGCAAACTAACGTAGCGATTGGGCTGAAACTGTACCTACAAGCTCGGTAGGAATGGTACTGTAGGACGCCGCTCCAAAACTAGACCTAGTGGCACCATCTCTAGGTCAGGCCGGAAACTTTTCACCCCACCCTCGTATTTAATGCAGCCCTAAAGTGAGTTTTTGGTCGCTTTATTAGTAGAGCAAAAAAACATTCCCGAAGAATGCTTTCGATTTTCGCGCTCCAGAGGGGTCCAACTCCTTAAATCGATAACTGAGCGAGACTTGCGCCTAACCTCGCGCTACCCGCCTCGCACGAGTACGGGCAACTTTGCCCGATACACGCGCGCGCCTACCTTCAAGCTACCCGACATGCACGCATCGCTGGGGAGGCTCACCGAAGTTCCGCGGCCCACCACTAGATGGAGACGAGCCCAGCGCTTCTCGTCAGTGGTGAGCGCCGAGAACTTGAATATAAGGAGCCGCTGCGCGAAGCAAAGTTAGAGAAGAGCAACTCACAGCTGTCGAGGCTTCCACGTCAGACACTGGAGCTACAAAGCGTCGAGGCAATCTTTGCCAGACGCTTCTCTCTCTCCTTTTTCCTGCCTACGACTGCATGCTTATGCGTCGAGGCCAAAAGCGTAAACGCATTTCGCAGCGGAAACTCTCGATCTGCCTCACAACAGAGTGGAAATTGATCGAGATCACCAGGCCGATCAATTCGTACCCAGGGTGCCTCGCACGACCACCTAGAGCGGCCCTGTGGACATGGGACGTGAGGAATCGACGCTGGACTTCTCCACGCTGGAGTAAGACCGCTCCTTCGCTCCTGTCACCGCCAGCAGAGACTCCACCTCGTTACTGCTCTACGGCTACTCAAACTGCAACAACAGCGAGAGTACACCGAGGGACCCAGTCATCAACCATCGACACCGTCAACGAGACCACCACAGCTAACACCGAGACTCAAACGTCGTCCGGCAGCGAGTGGGAATCGCGGTCTCCCAAACAAGCATCAGCAACGAGGGCCCTCACAGACTCTTTATCAAACACTCCACCGCTGCATCTTCTGCCAGGAGTAAAACTAACAACCACAGTGCCGCAACTGTACTGGACCGAGGCACCGCGAGCAAGACACATGTATTCTATCGACGCCAATAACAATAAAGTTTGACAATGCTTTTACGCCGCAACTCCGCTGTATGATCATTTCGAGACCTGCCCCAGCGCTGTGCCTACACTACTCTAAGTTTCGCGAGCTATCCGAACAATAACTAATATACAATTAAGCTTGCCAATAAGCATTTTCAAAGTCGATAGTTGTACAGAAACTTCGAAAATAAAAATAAATCATAATTTGAATAATAGTTATAGAGAATTAAATTGACAACAATAAAAAAACCACGTATCAAGAGACGTAGCGTTTAACATATGTTATTTCTATATTTAATGTAAGTAGAATTTTTCCCACTTGGTTCTCTAGAATAATTTTTTCACAATACGATGGGCAAGATTTGTTAGAAAAAAATTATATTTCTTATTTGTAATTTTTTTTAATTCGTTCAATATTTTCTAATGCAAATTCTTTCAGTTATATACATACCAAAATTGTGAATCCATTTTTCGCGACGCTGAACGTCAGTTGTCGAGAACCGAAAGAGTTTTGTAACATCACGTCGATTTTCACAGCCTTTATATGAACAGACATCACTGGCGCGCCCGGGAAACAGTTTTTTATTTAAGGGTAACATTTGAAAAACCATTCAAAAAATGTGTAACCAATGCACAACCCAATTTCAAGAATTCAATCACAGTTCAATCAATAGCAATATATGTTACAAACATATATTGTCACGATTCGGGTGAAAACAGGATGAAGCGTGTTTTGTGAGACACATTCGTTATTACAATGTTTCTTTTTAAAAAAGTTCCAATTACAACTTTTTTTGGCTTCGGCTTCGGACCGAAGCCGAAACTTTAACGATCTCTTATCACCTACACGGCCGCACACTTCTTTGATTCATTCCAATTACAACTATGTGCTTTGCTTACTATTTTGTAATTTAACGATTGAAAACTGACAGCAGTCAATATATAGTTTTGTACATCAATAAATGAACTTATCCGTCAATACACTGTTAATAAACATATATAATCGAAGACGTAACAAGACGAGACAAGACACGATCAAGGGTTTTTTGCTTCTTGTGTACAGACGAAACTTTGTGACGGTTAAAATTTCATTTCTTAGTTTTCAATAAAAACATGATGAACGAGTCCCAAAACATCGAAAAATCATATTTAGAATAATTGCCCGGACATATGTGTGTGTGTGTGTGTGTGTGTGTGTGTGTGTGTGTGTGTGTGTGTGTGCGTGTGCGTGTGTGTGTGCGTGTGCGTGTGCGTGCGCGTGTGCGTGTGCGTGTGCGTGTGCGTGTGCGTGTGCGTGTGCGTGTGCGTGTGCGTGTGCGTGTGCGTGTGTGTGTGTGTGTGTGTGTGTGTGTGTGTGTGTGTGTGTGTGTGTGTGTGTGTGTGTGTGTGTGTGTGTGTGTGTATGTACTGACACAGTACAATTCAAACGTCTATAACTCGAGAACTGTTTGAGCTACAGGGCCGTCATTTTGCACAGATATTCATCTTTGCAACCTCTTCAACATCTGTAAATTTTGTCGAAATTGCTTAAAAATAAAAGATTCAATGGCAATCTGAAATTTAAAAAATACCTTGGATAGTTGCTAAAAACGCTGCAAATTCAAATTTGCAAATTGCTTCCTCCGGATCCCGCACGATGTCGAACGGAATCCTGCGAATCTTTATCTGTATATCGTTCCACGCACGCATTTCAATACCTTCTGGAAGTGGGGGTTCCTGTACTCGCGAGATTCAGGAATGAGTAGACTTCATTGTTCATCATTCAAATAAATTCGCTTGGAAATTGAAATTAGTCGATTCGTTGGTATGTTTGTTGAAATTATATGTACGAAAATATAGTTTATATACTGGAAGTATGTAATCTTGCAAAGAATTTTTCATTCGCAATAAATATTTTTTATAAGCTAAGCGCCAAAATAGAAAAATCACTTTCCTTTTTGCTTCGAAATATAAGTGATTTTTTTAAAACGGTATTTTGATAAAAAATGATCAGAAAAAAATGAAGAATTTTAAAAGGTAATCGATTACCATTGAGCAAAAATGAATGTAATCTCCCAATTTTGGCGCTTAATTTATAAGAAATATTTATTGTGAATAAAAAATTCTTTGCAGGAATATACATTTCGAATATGTAAAATACATTTTCACGCACATAAATTGGACGAACGAGAGAATGAATTGACCAATTCATTTCACGTCGGTTGGATTTAAAATTCCAACCAAACTTATGCCAGTAATAATTAAAGATGTACATACAAATAATAATTGTATAAGCAGGTAGTCAAGAAATATAATTCTCATGAGTGAAAAAAAAAATATCATTACTTGGACTCGATCCCGGGCTCTTCCGCGCATTGCACCAGCGTGCTAACCATGGAGCTATCGCTTCCATCATAATAAAAGGTTGTTTTCCAATATTTAAGTAGTAGCCCCGCTTGGGGTTTGAATTCGGCTTGGCTGGTTAGTTGATTTCAGATATAAACTCGAGGTGAACTCGAAACGGTACGAGCACCTGCTCTCATCAGTAGAGCTGCAAAACTTTCCTTCTCTATAGTTGTACGGTAGTAGATCGTACATAATCATTTACCTGCTCGCTAAACTATTTTTCTTATAAAGAGATAAAAGAATAAATTTTCGTTCAATTTTTAATGGGGGGAGAGTGAGAGAGAGAGAGAGTCAAATTGATGATTTGTTTGTTATTTATTTGTAATACACGTATTCAGTCAAGAATTATTTTCAATATATATTTTATTGAATCAATATTACATGTAAAGTATTGCATTCGTTTGAATTCAGATACAACGATGCGATCGTTGTATCTGAAATCGCATTTCTGCAAGCAACTGAATCTTCGAGAAAAGCGGCAGTGGCCGAGGGATACCGCAGTTTTACTTTGTAATATGCGTGCGTGTGAGCGTACATATGTGGGAAAGCAAAACCGAGCGCTCAGCGGTGGAGCAGATAATACAGAGCATACTTCTTTTTCTGCATCCATCACTTGCCCGCTGAGAATTTAGTTCACGGAACGGACACACAGATCTTACGGAACCGAGCTCCACCAGTCTATCCTAGGCTTTTCGCTCCGTGGGCTCTCTCAGGTTTCTCTCTGTTTCATGTCAAAGGTAGCCGCAGGAAAATGCTTTTCTAATGATTTCGAACTTTTCTTCGTAACCAATCGTTTGTTAGTGATTGTTAGTCGATTTGTATCGTTTATTAGAGCTTAATTTTGACTTTATTGTTAAAAAACTTTTCATTCCCATAGCACGCTGCAAGCCACGTGAAGTTGGCAGCATTGCCACGACGGCTGAGCACGGCTTTGAACATATAACTGCTCAATTTCAGCAAAATGCTCATTATTTCAATCCTACTCGATTGTTAGTCGTTTGTTAGTATATTTTAGACAAAATCCAGCATTTGTTCGACTTGATTTATTTAATAATACGACATACGAATTTCATGTCAAAGTTAGCCGCAGAAAAATGCTTTTCTAATGATTTCGAACTTTTCTTCGTAACCAATCGTTTGTTAGTCATTTGTGTGTGATTCCCTGCTAAAAATATCCGACTGAATATTATTAATCATCATAGGAATAATGCATAATTCTCATGATATTGTAATGTCGGTTCGATGGGTTTGGGTGGTTTTTGGTTCAACGAGCTGTCTGACTCGCTACAGAACTCGGTTTTAGGACGGAACAACTCGGTTAACACAAGGTTGAGCTACTTGAGACGCGTTTATTCAAATGATCGTCGAACAGAGATTCGGTGTGATACAAATTCGATGACTTACTGACTAGCTTAGCTTAGATTCGTCGCATTTTATAGAAGTAGGGCCCGAGGAAATTGAGGTAGTGGGAGGAAGGGCCGACGTGATGCTTGGGTCGTCGTTCGAGAATTTTCCATTGGGGGGAAGGGCCTAGGTGACGTTTGGATTGTTGTCCGCAAGAGTTTCCGAGAAATGCAGCTGCATCGAGCGGGAATAGTCTAACACGATCATTGGAAGAAAAATATGGCCCTTCTAATCGTTGAGTCGGACTCGTCGTAGGGATGTAGGCGGATGCGATAAATTTGGGAGATCAAGTCGGATCGTGAGAAAATGAAAAGTGAAAAGTTCCCAGAGTATATTACAATATCCTTTCGGACCTAACTCGCTCTCTCTTGGTGGCGCACAAATATTGGTTCGTTTCGAATATAAACCCATGCTCCGTGTTATAAATGTGAAGTTCCTCATTGCTACTTTATGAATTTGAATAGATTTCTATGCGACTGGTGAATTCTATCAGATGCATACCGTAGCCGCGGTTTAGTTTTATACGATTTCCTTGTCATTCAGGGACCAATTGAATTCTTTCGTCTTGTCTTATTGCAGGGAATGATTCTATCGTTTTCGTATCACTACATTTTCTTTTCTTTTTTCGAATAATAGAGATACGATTATGCTGCTAACATTTCCTATACACTATGGATGAATCAAATTGAATCTTATCCCGCACTTAAAACTCGCGTCATATTCTATATGGAAAATGAAGTTTTATGAAAAAGATGTGATAGGGACAACAAAAGATGCTATAGAAAACGATGAAATGGAATTGAAAATAGTAAACACCTTTACTGTTAGCAAAATTATTGAGCCTTGTTCAGTATACATCTATTCAAGTAATTAATAGCAGCGCAACACATCAATAAAAGTTATTTTTCCAATTGAAATTTAGTTGACTAGATATAATCAAGAGTGAATATACAAAGTCAGCCCGATATTTTCGGCCATTTTTTACTCTTGTACACGATGGCGACGAGATATTTCTATATACATACATATATATATATATATATATATATATATATATATATATATATATATATACACACACACACACACACACATATATATATATAATGAGACGTATAGGTACGTCTCAGGTGCGAGTTTCTCCCAAGGACGCGAAGGCCAAGATTGTTGACACGCCCGGTCAATGCCTCTAAACGCGGCTATTAGGACAAAAATTGAAAACGGAGCATAAGTGGGGGCTATCTCTCGGTGGGTATATTGAAAAGTCGAAAAGAGTCAAGTGGGGGGAAAAAAAGATTGTAGAAAAATCGAAGAACGACCAAGACGCTTGAGAAGGGGAAGCAAAAAAAACGGCAAAATAACAGTATAAAAAGGACGTCCTCGGACCGAAGAAGGTCTTCTCTTTCGAACTCTGGCTGGCGCAAGTAGTGAAAAAGATACCAGTGCAAGCTGAAAAAGCGAGGAAAGTATCGGAGTAAGGAAAGCGCCAGCATCAAGAATAAGAAAAGGAGCAAAACGTTGGGACTTCTCTCGATTATTGAGGGCATTAGTAGTGAATGGGCGTAAGTACAAGCCGCAAAGGCGAGGAAAACAACCACTAAGGAAACTGCCCAAAAATAGCGAGAGGAATTGGAGACAGTCCTCGGATCACTTTCTTTAGTTATCTGAGGATAAGTGAAAAGGGCGCACTTGATTATTTCCCGATTAAGGAAAGCGTCGGTTGGCACAAGTAGTGAAAGGGAGCCGAGAAGGACTCCCGACTAAGGAAAGTGCTAGAGAACGCAAGTAGTGAAAAGGAATGATCGGGTGCTCCCGAATAAGGAAAATGCTCAAGATAAAAAGAGAAATGACAGTGGGCATCTCATAGAAATAGGATGAGGTAAAGGAAGTTGTAAATCAGAAGAAGTAAATAAAATAAAGAAACAGAAATTCATTTAAAAAAAGGTACGAGGACCGCCCAGCTGTGCACATGTCTTCCTCTGTCTTTAAATATTGACGGTAACCGTCACCGAGAGAGAGAACAAATCGAAGCACTTGAAGAGAGCAAGCGAGAGACCAATAAAACAAACGAGGCAGTGGCCGAGCAAAGCCAACGTAGAAAATTCGGAAGTCGCGAACACACACAAAGTACACATGAAAAGGTCCCCGAGCGACCCACGTACACAAATCCACACGAATATTCAAAAATTGTAAGGCGGAATAAAAGCAACACCACACATACACATAAGAAAACGCACAAATCCAAGCACACATTTAAAAACACATGTAAACACTGCGGCACCCATGCAACACAGTCATTCAAACGTACACACCACCCATATTTAAATACACGAGCGAAACTACCCGCACACAAACAATACTTACCTGCCACAATGCGATGACACACTCACACGTTCAAACATATGCGTACACAAAAACATTGCAGCGCGAGTTAAGCGAGACTCCACACATACACACCAACTCAAACAAGTAAGAATCTCGGGCAAGCGAAGCGACCAGCGACGAAATTCAAATGTACAGGCGGATTCAAAAGAAACTGTATTGAGACCGAGGAGAAAAATTGCAATAAATTCACGACTTATTGTATGCGAAAGAGGTCTCTATTAACTTGCTCCCTAATCGAGTCCCGAACCCAAATAAATTTAATATAAGCAGGGGAGACCCGTTACAATATATATATATATATATATATATATATATATATTATACACACACACACACACACACACACACACACACACACACACACACACACACACACACACACACACACACACACACACACACACACACACACACACACACACACACACACACACACACACACACACACACACACACACACACACACACACACACACACACACACACACACACACACACACACACACACATATATTAGGTGTACAAATAAGTTTTAGGACACTTCGATTTTGTATCATAACAGCTATTCTAAATTCATTCAAAGGTCCCGCTCACTTATCATAGATGGCGCTTGATATGTAGTATCGAACCGTAAAGGAGTCATAAACATAACCTATAAATTCTGTAAATTAAACATGCAGACCGATAAGCTATTTGTTAGACACTGCATTCGCTATGAATTCCATCAAGGAAAAAGTGTTAGGAAAGCGTGTGAATCGATATGTTCTGTTCTTGGAGACAACATTGTATCTAAAAGTATATGTGAGTATTGGTATAAGCGGTTCAAAGAAGGTGATTTCGACGTTAGTGACCGTGAACGCACGGGGCCTCCTGTAAAGGTGGACGATCAGGAACTGCAAGCGTTGCTGGATGAAAACTCTTGTCAGACGGAGAAACAACTTTCGGAACAGCTTGGAGTAACTGAACAAACTGTTTCTTATTGTTTAAAAGCAATGGGTAACATTCGAAAAGGAACAAAGTGGGTACCACACTTTCTGACTCAACAAAATAAAAACAGCCTTCTTAACATTTGTGTGAGTTTTTACAACAAGCAACATAGAAAGTCTTTCTTGTGGAAAATTGTGACCGGCGATGAAAAGTGGATTTATTTTGATAATCCGAAACGCAAATATCATTGGGTTGACCCCGGCGAGCCGACAACATCCACGCCAAAGCGCAATGTTCATTGTAACAAAGTCATGCTGTGCATATGGTGGAATATGAAAAGCGTACTGGATTATGAACTTCTCAAACCTGGTCAAACAGTTACTACCGATCGCTATTGTCATCAACTGATGCAAGCGAATCAAGAAATTGAGAAGAAACCTCCATTTTCTGGTAAAGGAAAACGTCCAGTAAAACTGCTCCATGACAACGCGCGGCCTCATGTGGGTAAACCGGTTAAGGATACGTTACTAGCGCTTGGATGGGAAGCTGTACCACACCCGGCGTATTCACCAGACTTAGCCCCATCCGATTATCATTTATTCCGGAAAATGCAGAACGATTTGTCTGACGTGCGATTCAAAACATTTGAAGAAGTGGAAACATGGGTCGCAAAATTTCTCACCTCGCAAGACGAAAGTTTCTTTGCGAAAGGCATCCGCGAGTTACCTGAGAGATGGCTGAAGGTCATTCAGTGCGATGGAGATTACTTCGATGAATAACTGTGTTTTACTTATTTTTTTAATAAATGTTGAATTTTTTGAAAACTGTCCTAAAACTTATTTGTACACCTAATATAGTATATGTATGTATATATATATATATATATATATATATATATATATATATATATATATATATATATATATACAACAGCAATATAAAAACCTATTGGTTTTTAACGTAGGGTGGATCCTTTTATCTATTTGATCCACCGATCCAAAAGCAGTGTATAAAACTGTGCTTGACTCTTCTCTGTGTACCTTTCATTTTACAGGGCCGAGCAATATATATTAAATACTTAATTCGTGTGGTTTTTAAATATGAAAATTTGCATGCTTCGACTGCAATGAAACGCATAACATCCAAAATGATTCATTTTCATTGAAATGTCATACTGTATTCTTTATTACGTAGTACATACATTCGCAATGAAATACTATTACTAATTAATAATACAGGCTGAACTGCAATGAAAAGTATCGCATTCAAAATGATTCATTTTCATTGCAATATCATACTGTATTTTTTATTACGTAGTACATACATTCGCAATGAAATACTACTATTAATTAATAATACAGGCTGAACTGCAATGAAAAGTATCGCATTCAAAATGATTCATTTTCATTGAAATATCATACTGTATACTTTATTACGTGGTACATACGTTCGCAATGAAATACTACAAGTATTTAATAATACAGGCTGAACTGCAATAAAACGTTTCGCATTAAAAATGATTCATTTCCATTGAAATATCATACTGTATTCTTTATTGCGTACCCTAGCGGGTTGTGCGATTTTACAAAGTGGTAAGGTCGAAAACATTGAGCCAAATTTTGATTGGTGCGACACTTTTCATGTAAAGTCGCGCGATTCAAAAATAGATTGGAAAAACCCCACTTACCAGTTATAATTTGGATGGTTGTTCGGTTCTCGCTGCTCCGCTGGTTACTCGCTACCAGTCATATCGTGGATGGTTATTCGGTTCTCGCGGCCCCGCTCGATTCTCGCTACCAGTATTATTTGGGATGGTTATTCGGTTCTCGCGGCCCCGCTCGATTCTCGCTACCAGTTTTATTTCGGATGGTTATTCGGTTCCCGCGGCCCCGCTCGATTATCGCTACCAGTAATATTTGGCATGGTTATTCGGTTCTCGCGGCACCGCTCGATTCTCGCTACCAGTATTAATTTGGATGGTTATTCGGTTCTCGCAGCCCCGCTCGATTCTCGCTACCAGTATTATTTGGGATGGTTATTCTGTTCTCGCGGCCCCGCTCGATTCTCGCTACCAGTATTATTTGGGATGGTTATTCGGTTCTCGCGGCCCCGCTCGATTCTCGCTACCACTTTTATTTCGGATGGTTATTCGATTCCCGCGGTCCCGCTCGATTCTCGCTACCAGTAATATTTGGCATGGTTATTCGGTTCTCGCGGCACCGCTCTATTCTCGCTACCAGTTTTATTTTGGATGGTTATTCGGTTCTCGCGGCCCCACTCGTTGGTCGTTACCGCCGAGTTTCTTGGGTTGTGATTATATTTTATTTACTGTCATTACTTTTTTAAATGATGGGATAAATAAAAAAGTGGGATGAAACACAACAGACGGGAAGGGGTTTCGGGATATTGGGAGTAGTAGCATTATAAGCATCAATATTAATTTTTTCTTACACATTTCTTTTGTACATATGGATCAAACGCTATTTCTAATGATTCTTCGGTGCTCTCCTTCTCTAAGCGCGCATTTTTAACCTTCGGCTGCATTCTTGTGCAACGATACGTCTCTTTTAATTCCCTGACAATGTTGTTTTTCTCTTGTGGACAGTTGAAGACGGTTGTTAGCCCGCTCGTGTTACCGTTTTCTTCCGCCCTTACTGAGGTTTTCGTGTTTCGCTGAAGATCCGAGGAATGTTTGAACACTTTTAAAAACTTCTACTTTACGGGCATACAATGAAGAGGTAGGAAAAAATATTTTCATCATAAACACACCCACTCTCCTGGCATTGATGAATAATGATTTCGGTCTTCAGCGACCGACGATAACCGTATCGGGTTAATTAAGTATCGGGTCAATTAAGTTTATCGATGAACTTGCGAACAATAAAAAATGTTTGTTCAACTTGGAAATGTGTTATAATTTCTCGTTACTAGTAATCGTGCGTAAACCGGTAAGTCCACTGCTTTGACTCATTACTTTGAAAGAATATTATAAAAGTTTTATTTCATTGGTATAAAATGAAAGAGGTTTGAAAAAAAATTCTTCACACACGTGTTATCGCATTTGTTTCACGTGATTTTTGGTACTTCGATTCAAATTCTGTGAGGAGGGTGTATTAAAATAAATATTACCGATTTCTTCTTTTTTTTTACGAAAACGTGGTTTCGCACGGTTTGCAACGGTTCTATTTTTCTTTGCGGAGCATTATCAACTAAAAAAGGTTCCGTGTGGACACTCATTATTCACTATTACGGAGGACGCCTCAATGAAAGTACACATTGTACATATATATACAGTTACGTATCGTTATGATTGCTTTTTTAAATAGGTTATTTTCATTCTGCACATGTTACCGGTACGCTCATACTTTAACAACTTTTTTATCGCGGGCATATCAGTTATTGTTGCTGTCGTTCCCGGTGTCTTCTTCTTCTTCGTCGTTATCGTTGTCGTCGTCGTTCCTCTCCTCTGCGCTGTCCTCATACACCTCTTCACAGTCATCTTTCTCGTTTGTTTCGTTATCGTCGTCGCTGGTGCCGGCGTCATAATCGCGATCACTTTCATTTTCTTGCAATGCTGCTTCATGTACATGAGTCTGTTTGTTCCATCTGTGCATCTGATAGCGTATTACGTTGTACCGATTATACGCTAATTTTTTCCCTATCGCTTGCATCGTATCTTCCACAGTTTCAACTTCGTTCAACGGTAATTTTCGATATTTTCGGAGGTTGTAGCATACTGCTGTTAATGAAAAATTCGAAAAGGACTTAATAAATTCATATTGTAACGGAATGGAATTTCATGATTTCTTTAACGTTATCCTTACGATATATGCGTGTCGCACGTACACGCTTCAATGACACTGTAACACTCACTCCTTATTAATTTTGCTTCCTCAATTGACACTCGCTTCTTTCCGGCCGCCCCTTTGCCATCTTTCTTCGTTGTTAATTCCTTCCTCGTTTCCTCGTCCCACAAGCTTCGTATAAGGATGCCCATTCGATTACTCATGGAGTTACTCAGTCCCGCTTTCGCAACAGTTTCGCGGGGTAACTTCCAGTTTGGAGCTACTTCGATTTCATCCTCGTTTTCGTCCTCTGGGTCAACTATTTCGAACTCTGACCCGTCACTGCTTTCTACTTCGCACAACTTTGCAAACCTTTTGACAAATCTGTTCATTTGCTTGACCAATATGTTAAATTCTGTAGCCTGTGAATAAGGAATAATTCTTGAAGAAAATTATTATTCTACCGTTACATGCTCCTATTATCATCGTCGTTTCTTTGCTGTTATTACCATTTCCCGTAACGCTTCCTTGCGCCTTTCAGAAGACGCGACACCGGTTGCAGTTTCTTCCTTATCTTTATCATTTTTACTGCCATTAGCGCTTTGGACAACGGCTCGCCTATATATATTGTGCGTTTTTCTCTTCTCGCCTATGAATAAATTCAAATTCCATTGTTCATGCAATTCAACTTGCAATTCAGAGTTCATGACAGAATAAAACACGCTCCCTAGCACTCCAATTATTTTGAATTTCTTTATTATAGGTTAAAAATACTTACTGTTACCTGTTCTTTTCCTCCGTCTGATTTTTTCTTGTTTCGTTGAGAAAAGCTTCTTTCTTTCACGTTTTCTTGTACCAGTAACGACTGTGTTTTCTGCTTCTTCGTACATTTGCGTACATCTTCCTCACTCTCGTTGAACTCGAAAGGATCCTCTCTCTTCCTCTTACGTCCCTTTGCAGTTGCTATCCCCTTCCAGATTGCCTGCAATCAATGCCATTTTTCCAGGCTATAGTGCGAATTCATGAACGTCGCAACATATATCGTCATGAAATAAAGTGTTCATGCAACCTGCATGGATGATGTTCCCGGTTTACTGAACAGCGGCGTTACTTTCTTCGTCACTTTCTTCATTATTTTGCTGTTAACCTGCAGTAAATATCAATTAATGATATCGTTCGCGTTTGTAATAAATCGTCACATTACTTGTTAATGCATTATTCGTACCGGTAACGTTGATTTGAACGCATCATTCGTAGCAACATCGCACGCTCTTTTCGGTTGTTTCACGTTGCTCTTTCCCGTTACGGCAATTTTCTCTTTTTTCCATCGCTCGACGACTTTTTTCTTTTTATTATCTTCGTTTAGAACGGTTTCCGTGCTTTCATTGCCCGAGCACTTGTCGTAACACCGGTTCCCTTTCTTTTCCAACCTCTTTCCTTTTCCTACTCCGTCAATAATGTTGGTTTTCGAATCGGTCATTTTCAAATATCTGCTAACGCGTGGCTTGCCCTTTCGCAGCGGAGTCTCTTGCGACTGTAAAACGAATACGTCAAAAATAACAATGAACATTTGTCGCCTTCAATGCGTCTTTCGCCAACCCATTTCTTTTCTGGACGAAGCACGTCGGTCCGGGATGAGGTTGATACCGTTTCAAGTATTCAATAAAGCCAGCTTACCACTGCAGTGTTCTCACTGTCGCGTTGTTGCGCGATATGTGCTATTCTGATTGCATCAATCTTTCCGCTCATCCCGGCGTATGACTCCATTTTCTTTACCACAATTTTCTTATTCGCTTTTGGGATGTTCTTGGGGTTCTGGAAATTTTTCTGAAATTAACATAAATATTATTATTATTTTCTTACGACTTACAGTACCCATAAATTTGTTATAACAATATTAAAACTTACACGCCCGCCGTCACGGGTGTCGTTAACAAAACTTAAGACGCCCCTCTTGGATTTTCCAATGTCTGCAGAGGTACGTACGCCGACCAATTTGTCCGATGAAGTTTTGAGTGTCATCGGATTTTTCAATTTCTCATTATCTCTTTCTTCATCAAGGTTATGCTCCTTTCGTGGCAAGGCCTCATTACCGGTAATTTTATATCTCTTTGATGATAGCGTGTCCCTGTTCGGCCTTTTCATTCCCCAACTTTCCGGGGTGTCGGCTGTAACTGTACCATTATCGCTGTACGTATCACTGCAAGCATCCTCACAGTTCCCTCCTCCGTTCTCTTCATCGTCCGCCGCCAGTACGTGGGTCAAAATGAAGTTCTTCTCCGGACGTTCGCCCTCCATTTCAAGAGCAACTACTCTTTTTTTGCTAAGGTTTCACATCATTGAGTAAGAAGAAGAAGAATAAACAATTTGTATCCCATCGCACTTGGTACTTTTGTTACTCAATCACTTCCCTCGACGTTTCACGCCTACTCTTCACAATGAAAATACTGACAACATTTTTCTTAACCCCTTCTTACAGTTCCTTGTTTCCTTTTCGTGTGATCTTTTTCCAATTGTTTGTCATCTGTAGTATTCTCATGAACGGAACTTCGATCGTCATCGTGCGTCCGCTTCACAACAACCAACCAACCCTTCTTCGCGGAGCGAGTAGCATCTCTATCACTTTCCTACATTTGGAACAAAAATTATTATTTCGTTTACACGGCTTGGAATACTCGTAAAGTTAACCGCGACAATTGCGATGACTTACGTCACAAGCGTCTTCAATGTACCCCAAGTCGTCGTTTTCCTCCGTGTGCGAACCATCCGAGTTACCCGCGGCGACGTCGCTTTCTTCCTGTGAATCATTTTCAATGTTGTCGCGACCCTCAGAATGACAGTTCTTCGTTCCATTCGTCTTCAATTCCGTTGGCGTCAACACCTCTTTACCGGTACCTATTCCCTCACATCCTGCCACGGTACTGTCGTCGTGTTCTGCGCACTTCATTTCTTCCACCTGTTTCAATATATTTGCGATAACTTCATAATCAATGTTGGACCAACAACTCTTACACTGGCTGCAATTTTTTCCATACCTCCTTGACATTTTCATCGTTGCTGCTTTCTCTACGCGACTCCCCGTTGCATGCTTCCGACCTTTCGTCGCTCCCCGGTTCACCACGCCATTCTCTCTTTGACGACTGGAGTTCTTCGTTTTCTTCATCATTATCATTGTATCCCTTAAATTATAGTCACAGCATGTACATGTCATGTTTTTACAACATTTGAATGAATAAAATTAATTTTTTGTGTACATGGCAATATCGTCAGATTTTAATAAGGGGTCGTCCATTACAAGTTTCAAATCCGAATGTTTTCTAAATATCACGCAGTTGATGTTAATAAATTTTCCGCTGCGATAAGCAGTTACATTTTCTTACGTTTACGGTATAATTGCCTCGTCACCTCCAATTACCGGTAACAGTAACATGCGAATAGATTAATATACCGTTCATGTTTTCTCCCTATCGCATTACACCTCCGATCATCGGTCAACTGTACATTCATTTGAAATACAAATGTACAGTCATCATAAAGTGCAAAATTTCCGCTACGCCATTTCTATTTTCCCTTTGAGCGCAAATTCTTTGATGCAACAAAATTTTAAAGGGCGATAACATCTTGGTAAGTGGATTCACTGGTAGGGAACATGTATCGGTACATCGATACAGAAAAATCCTTCCTGCTTGTTACGCGTAATTCTTCATGAAGGAAAAGTTTGATTCTCGTCGTCTAACGACTCATCTGAAAATACAACAAAATTCTCACGCTTACCTTCTTCCTCAGCAGCTGCTTTCCCATTACCTTAACGCTGTTGTCTCTGCTACCTATAGGCGCCGCTTGATCTCTTTCGTAATTCCTTTTCACAACGAGTGTGTCCGGCGTGTCCATGTAGATTTTTTTTTCATAATTCTTTTCCCACGCCCCAGCGCCTCGTTCACCTTAATCTCCGCCTCATCTCTTGATTCTTCATAACCTGCGAATCACAAGTATACCTATGAAAATGTTTCCTTTCCTCGCGTCGTCCACTTCATCCTCGCAAATTTTCATTTCCCTTTTTCGTCCATTGTATTCTCCCACAAAACGTTTTAATATTATTATACTTCTTCGCCATCACAAAAATATACTTGTAACGCATTAATGCGAATAATTAACTTACCTCCGTAGCCAACGATGCGAACTCTCCTGAAAGAATCCTCAACATTTTCCCTGTCGTCATCATTACCGGTAACTCGATAATGAATCGTTGTCAGCGCATTCGGGTTCGTCACGTAATCTTCCAAAAAAATTTCCGTACACTCGACAATTTGATCCTTCGTGTCTCGATAGATCAATTCCTGTGGGCGGACCACTTTTTTCACGGTGCGGCCACCCTTTTCTTGCCACATTATCTCGTATTTTTTTCCATTGTTCGATCGTCTTCACGCGAGCACACACAAAATGTTTCCTTAATCACGCCTAATATTTTTCTTCGTTCAACTATTTCTCGACACGAATGAAACGATTCACTAATCCTAATTGAATATAACAACCTCGCTATTTTTTCAAAACAATTATTCACCTTTAAGAACGTTTAATATCGTACACTACACCGACACGTGCCGTGATGCCTTCGCCATTATTCTACCGTTCGCTTTGTCTTTCGCACGCGCCCTTTTTTTCTGAGTTACGCCGTGATCGAAACGCCGCCTGACAACGATGCTACGCCGGTACTTTAGTACAACGCGTTTTTTTAATTATAATTAAATCTTTCTTCAACAAACTTTGTTAGTGAATCAAACATGTATCGACATTTCTTACGACCACCAAACGATCGAACGTCCATTCGGTATTCTTTTCAATCAAAATCGAATTTTCATTGGAACAATCTTCCTAGCCAAGACAATTTCAATTTTCTGCTACAATGCGTCTGGCATTTCTCGTTTTCCGTTTGAAAATCCAACGGAAAGATCTGCAATGGCGCAGCGAGCGAACGCTGATTGGTTGATACAAGTGTATCAACCAATCCGCGTCTCCTGGATTAACGCATGTGCAGCCAGTTTGGCATCAGCCGATATCTCGAAGCAACCATTTTGCATATCAGCTTCCTCTGAGGAACACGTGTTTCACACTGTTGGTGCCGTATTGTTAAAATTAATCGTGGTTGTTTAAGAATTGTGAACCTGCTGGAACTTCCAAAAGAAATAAAAACCGAAAGCATAATATATTATTTTTTCAATAAACCAACGACACGCTATGCCTTTTCAAGTTCGATGTGTTTGCTGCGCGTGCGGCCAGCAAGTACCCGGGAAGGTAAAATTTTACAATTCAGTAGCACGCTTTCAGGGGTTTCAATGGTTATTGTGTTGGATAGGATTTTTTTCTCTTCTTAATGATATAGTTTTTATCGCGCGGAGATACGTAGTTTTTTTTTAAATTATTTTTCGAAGACGTATTTTATAACCTATATTATGTATTCCGCCACGAACGTGAATCTTTAACATATGCGCGTTTCACGAACGTGTATTCTACACACAAATTACGGCTGCACAGGAATGGCGACATTACGAGGCCTACCCCAAACGGCCGACGTGTCCATCTTCGACATGCTGGTCATCCTTGTATAATAATGGTCCATCGAAGTGCGCTTCATGTACTGAGACAGACGCGGTGCTCCCTCAAAATGTTTCGTTCCAACAGACCAGCGACGAGGGTCAGCACACCTGCAGTGCATTACTGGTAAGTCTAAAAAAACGTACACCGACAAGGGGGCATTACCCATCACCGATTTTGCTCAAATTTATAAGACATGCATATTATTCAAATATTGGTAAAAACTATAGAATCACGACTCCAGCCCAAAATCGGTCCAAAATTTTTTTGGGGTATTGTTAAGGATAACAAACGATGTTACATGTTGAATTAAGGTGGGGGAAGTCCTAATATGAAAAGAAAAAAACGTTAAAAAGTGTCATTACGGTGGAGGGTAAAAAAGAAATACGTTACATGATTTTTTGTTTTCAAACTTTTTCTTCCAATCTAGCCATCTAATTAACAATCACTGTCAGCGTTTTTGCTGTTGTCGAAAGAATTGAAATAATCTGCGATTGCGGAAACAAAAAAGTGCATACGTTCAGTGTGAATCTGAAATGTCGGACGAACTTTTCACTCGTTTACCTTACCTTGCTTATGTTCCATCAATTCAATTTGCTTCGTGCGAGTATATATATATGTACACTAGACCTGTCCTTAAGAAGGGCAAAATCGAATGTTAATGGTCTTACTCCCCAAATTGGTTCGAAATAATTTTTAAAAAATTTCAGAATTAAAAAAAATGTATTATGGCTCATTCCAGGATAATGCGATAACAAAACCAACCCTGCCATGGGCTCCCCCCGCGAGGGTAATAACAGCTGGTTATCCGGAACTACAAAAAAACGAAATACCGGTAAGTCTAAAA
Source organism: Ophion obscuratus (assembly GCA_964007375.1). Classification (NCBI taxonomy): domain Eukaryota; kingdom Metazoa; phylum Arthropoda; class Insecta; order Hymenoptera; family Ichneumonidae; genus Ophion; species Ophion obscuratus. The sequence goes on from OZ023314.1 coordinate 50,043,453, forward strand.
CAAAATTATTCAAAAAAATTAAACCCCCCAATTTAATTCTATAAAATTATTTTACTTTCCAAATTTGAATAAAACTTTCACACAAATTCTTAAACAAAATTATTTTTCTCAAAATTATAAAACAAAATTATTAAAAAAAATTAAACCCCCCAATTTAATTCTATAAAATTATTTCACGTTTCAAAATTTGAACAAAACTTTCACACAAATTGTTAAACAAAATTATTTTTCTCAAAATTCTAAAACAAAATTATTCTAAAAATGAAATCCCCCAAATTTAATCTTATAAAATTATTTTACTTTAAAAATTTAAACATTTAAACATTTAAACAGATGTAAGCTTAATATGTTGAAAGTGATCGCCGTTGCGTTAACCAACATTATGGCTCATTCCAGGTTAATGCGAGAGACACAACCCTGCCATGGGCTCCCCCCACGAGGGAAATAACAGCTGGTCATCCAGAACTTCAAAACAACGAAATACCGGTAAGTCTAAAACAAAATTATTCCAAAAAAATGAACCCCCCAATTTAATTCTATAAAATTATTTAACTTTCCAAATTTGAACAAAACTTTTACACAAATTGTTAAAGAAAATTATTTTTCTCAAAATTCTAAAACAAAATTATTCTAAAAATTAAATCCCCCAAATTTAATCTTATAAAATTATTTTACTTTAAAAATTTTAACATTTAAACATTTAAACAATTTAAACAGATGTAAACTTAATATGTTGAAAGTGATCGCCATTGCCTTAACCAACATTACGGTTCATTCCAGGTTAATGCGAGAGACACAACCCTGCCATGGGCTCCCCCACGAGGGAAATAACAGCTGGTCATCCAGAACTTCAAAACAATGAAATACCGGTAAGTCTAAAACAAAAGTGTTGACAGAAAATGAAACGGTAAAAAAAAGTTCGAAATTGTGTACCGCGTGAAAAATATTCAAGGTTCATTTATGTATTATAATTAAAAAACCGGTCATTTTATTAAAATGTACATTAAATGTTGATATTTTGAATTTCTAAATTATTCAAGGGAAATAAATATATTTTTCCTCATATTTATATGTATCGATTTATTTCTTGAAATTTTCATGCTTGTTGAGAAACCGACACGCACGCATACACTTACTTCTCGGTCTCTAACTGCCAAAAAAAAAATACATTTCGAGTTACATCATTTTAAACGATTGAAATAATATAATAATAATGATTATAATAAACATTTTCTCCATTGTTTGGTGGGTTCGGCTGGTTCACAGGTTATATGTCACATATATAGTTATCGAACAGGTGACTACTAACGCCACACGTGGCAGCGATTGAAAATAAAAACGACGGACGTTACGCGAGCCATGTATGACCACGGTCTTACATACAGGTCTGACAACGGCGGTAGTGGGGGTAGGCACCTTTAGATGTTTTGCTTTTTATTCCGATTTCTGCCGCTTGGTGCGTGACGGCAAGGGAAAGTAGTGGTGCGACGAAGAGAGAAATAGCTCTTGTGTCCTTTTCCCTCCTGACCGCAACGCATGCGCCGTTGGCTGCGTGACGTAAACACCTTTGGCCCATTCGCCGGTAAGAGGTAGGGGGAAACTACTTCCCCTCGCTAGTAGCGACGCGTAGCGGCGCCTAGTGAATCGAAAATTAAAACATATAAGAGTGCCTACCCCCACCACGAAAATTTAGCTTCGTTGCAAGACCTGTATGTAAGACCGTGTGTATGACTGATGGCGACAGGGGGCTGATCTCCCTACTAATCTCTGGTTGCGTCACTTTTATTTTTTCAAAGTTTCCAACCCTGCTTTGCCGGCACGTTCTCGCCTGTGCACTCATCTCGTTGTACGCGCTCGAGAGCGTGTTCCGATATACGCTGTGAATGCTGTGCGGCATGACGTCAACTCAGTGTACTGCGGCGCTGTTCCGTTTTTAATTCGTACACCGGTGGATACTTTAAAACGGGACACGTTACAGTATACTGGCGATTTGCCGCCTTTGTTGTACTGTGAGTGCCTTACCTTCCGGAGGACCAGCGCTTGCAGTACAAAGATGGAGGCTATCAATGACGTCATGATTGTCCCTAGGGCACTGTGACAGAGGACTGGAGGCCTATATAGGAACGCATCTGCAGGCACTGCCACCACTGGTCAGTAGCGGCAGCGTATATCGGAACACGCTCCGAATATCCGTTCAATCGGGATATAAATACGCCATCTTAATTTTTTACTACGCAGTTTCTTTTCTTAAATATAATTAACTACTGTGTTTTTCGCTGGAACACTGGAGCTTCCCTGGAGTCAATATTTAAGAAGTGATTAATATTGCGCGCGTACTTATTCGTTCGTGCAGTGGTTAACGAGGTTAACGTGTTAATCGTTATTCGCGGTCTCATCGCGTGGGTTTCACGTGTGTGTGCATTCAAACGCGATATTAAGCCACGAACCATTGATTAAATAAATCACGTACCGGTATTTACGTTTTTCTCATGTATTCTTAATTTCTTTTCGTATTTTCGTCAACGTTTAAGGTTAAAAAAAATATCGAACATATATCGTTACGTATCCTTTCTGAACCCGCCGTCTTCCTCTGTGAGTTCAATTTTCTTTAATGCCGCGCATGTGGCATATTATGATGAATTCATGTCGAAAAGTTACAGCCCTGCTTCTCCTTTGTCTCGCATGTCCGCGTTTCCGTTGCACTAGTCGAATCACGTTGTCGCGATTTTGGTCACAATATTGTGCCATCCGCCATATTCGATTTTTACAGTCCCTGCTTTCCTCGCGCTAACATAAAGTATCGCGTTCTTCATTTATTCCCGACAAAAAAGTTTAAGGTTTTCGTGAAAGCCGTTGTATCATTTTCTATGCATATATGTGATCATTCGCTAAAAGCGTCTTACAGTGGGGAATATAAGAATCGTGAAAAATTTGTTTTTCACTTTCTTTTTACACATCGCAGTAGCGGCATTTTTACCGAATCTCTGACCGAGGCTACTTTTACCGATATGTCAAGATGAGGATTCGTACGCGCCTTAGACGAAATTCGTCACTGGAAGGAAAGAACTAGAAAAGAAATAAACTTCTCCTGTATTCGCTTCGGTCATCGTTGCATCGGCAATCGTCGGACATGCAAGGTTAGTTGAATTTATTCCAAACCCACCTCCACTTTTTTTAAATTTACACTTTTGCCACGATTCACAATAATAAGTTGAATAATTATGTCGATGATAAAACATTGAACGAATTCAGAAGATCGAATTTCGTTAATTTGCTTGGTAGAAAAAAATACACGCCGCAACGATGGAATGAGAAATTTCAAGATTTGTCGATAAATGTTAGGTTTATTTCAGTACAAGTAATTTTCACTACGGATTCGTGAAGGGTATCAGTTAATTTGCCTTTATTGGTGCTACAAGAGAGGAACGCGGTACAATCAGGAATGAATGAATGTTTGTTGTGTGTCTGTATCCAAGGCAAAGAAAAAAAAACAAGTGAGTGCTGAAGTTGGAACGGGGAGAACGTAGTAGTCCTCGGGTCAAATAATTGACTGTGAGGTAAAGACAAATTCCCAACAATAAATCTCGATTTTCATGTACTTATATCTCTTTCTCCCTCGAACGGGAACAGAGACATTCGCAGTAAATTCAATTGAGGAATGCACGTTGAGAGGTATCTTGACCATTTTATGAGAAATATGTTTGCGCGGTAATTTGAAAAAGCATCGTAATAAAGAAGAGGACGTCTCTCCTTTAACAATTTTTATTTCTTTCTACCGGTAAAGTTTGCAACGTGTGACGGGTCGAAATGATAATTGCAAATTTTTATGTAATTTACAGGAAAATCCTTGTAACGAGGAGTCAGCTGGGTCGTCGCTCGAAGAGGGAACATCGGAAACGTGTTCCACCTGTGAAACCCGTGCCGAAGCGGTGAGGTACATTTTTTTCAAATTGAAAGTAACGGGCAAGGGATTTTCAAAACAAAATTCGTAATACTCCCGCAATGCTCGATGTTCCGTTAAATAATTTCTTCGTTCGTCAATGTCGATGCATATCGCGAAGAAACGAGAACGAATTTCATTATTTCCTGGTATGGTAAGAAAAAATATACGCCGAAACGATGGAATGAGAAGTTTCAAGATGTGACGATAATCGCGATTTTTTTGTACTTATAATTCTTCCTCTCTCGAACGGGAACAGAGACGTTTTAATTACATTCCATTGAGAAACGGACGTTGAGAGGTATCTTTTAATTGTATAACAAATATATTTGCATAAGAATTTTAAAAAGTAGCTTTAAGGAGAGCACATCTCTCACCTGAAACCATTTTTTTCTACCGGTACTCATGGACCTTTTAAGCTCCGTAATGCGAATGGCGACAAAATATTTTCAAACATTTCCCTCCCTTACAACGCACGACGAGTTAAAGTGGTAATAGCGAATTTGTATATCATTTACAGGAAAATATTAGCGTCCGGGAGTCAGCTGAAGGAGCGCAGAACGATAGAACCTCGCAAATGATTTGCACACGTGCAAAAAGCGTGGAAGAGGCGAGTAAATTTTTTTTTAATGTTTAAGATGGAGACTGGATATCGAAAATAAAATTAACACTTGTCCCAGAATGTTCAAAGTTCCCTACAATAATTTCATCGTACTCCAATGTTGATACATTTGAAGAAGGGAGAACGAATGCTGTTATATCGTTGGTTGTGAGGAAAATATAATTGCCGTTACGATACAAAAAAGAAATTCAACAAACAACGGCGTATCTTCATTTTTTTACTTGCATTTCTTTCCCTCTTCAACGGACGCGGAGACATTTCAAGTCCTTAACAGTTGGTTTCGTACATTCAGAGTTATTTATTCGTTATTGCGAAGAAAATATTTGCACTAGTATTACGGGGAATATTTAAATGAACGAGCTGCTTCTACAAATGCGTTATTTCCTTCTACCGGTACTCGACGACTGTTCAATCGCCGTTATGCAAATAGCGATTATTTTCTTTCAAACATCTCCCTTCTTTCCAATGTATGAGGAGACAAAATTGTAATTGCGGATTTCTTTGCAATTTTCAGAAAAATACAAGTTTCCGGGTGACTTCCGAATCGTGTGTCGTCGGGCCAGCCCCGGCCGTTCTATTTACCGGTGAAAACAGTGACGAACCGGTTAGTTACAATATTTCAAATGTTATTAAAAAATACGAAAGAGATTTTGAATATGAAATGTTACATCGTCCCACATTTCGTCCCGTTCCATTAAATAATAATCTCTTACGTAAATGTTGAGACATATTTCACGAAAGAGGAAAAAGGAATTTTTTCATGTCGTTGGTTAGTGGAATGAAAGAATTTCCGTAACAATGGTACAAGTACATTGAAGATACGACAATACTTTCGTTCCCTTTTCTTCCTCTTATTGTTTCTCTTTTGAACGAGAAAGAACATGTTCCAAGTGTATTAAAGTAAAACATGTAATGTCACGGTTTTTACATGATTTTTTTTCGAATATTACTTCATCGAGGATTGTAGAAAATATTGATATTAAGAAGGGCATCCTAACACGTTGAATTTGTCTATATTCTTTTCTGCCAATATTTGTGTAACCATCCATTGTCGTTGCGCTGATCACAACGAATTGTTGTTCGGGATTTCATATCCCTTGTGCAGTGTAAGAACAGCCAGCATTGTAATTTCTGATTTCTTTTTCGTAATCAGTTGAGAATTTCGAGTTGCCAGGAAGCCTCTGCGTCGGCGAACGGCATTGCAGCTCCTTACCGCGGTCGTGCGTACACAAAGTTTGGCGAATCGGTGAGTATACATTTTGTAAGGAAAGAAAAAAGCGGCAAACGGAATTTTCGAAGTCAACGTTCAATTGTGGGGCATTCAGCATTCTTCTCGATAATTTTTCTCGTACGTCCACGTTTCAAAAGTTGACGAATAAACGGTAACGATTTTCGTTACTTCCTGGGTTTGTAGAAAAATTTATGTCACAAGGAGTGAATGAATATATTGAACGGACGACGGTACATGTAGAAAAAAGAAATTATTCTATCCTTCTCGCTTTAAGTACATTCGAGTAGAAACGCACGTTCACAAACGTTTCATAAATATTATTCAAATTATGTTTAAAACATTGCACGAAGTATTTTGAGAAAGGGGTTATGCGATTGTGGCACAATGCATTGAACGACAAAATTTATTGTTTGTTTCAGAGTAGTAAAAATTGAAGTGATAGAACACGGAGTGAAGGGAAAGTAGTACGATTTGAAGGATAAGACCACGATCGGAAGGAAGTAAGGGAAAGCATTCATTGTCTACAGCAACGTTCACTGAGGTAAGTGATGACATGTGCAACGGTGGAACTGTTGATGAGGAGAAATATAAGAACTTTTGGCATTTAGGGAAGAAACATTTGTTGCAGAAAGTAAAATTACCGGCATTGTATTGTCTGGCGATAAGATAGAAGACTGCCGATTAGTTTCAAGGAAGGCAACATTGTAAAGATGAATGAAGTGTCACATCCGGAAGGGATGAGAGCATAAACTTTCGTTTCCCTCTTTCTTGCCTACGCCAAGCGCAATAGCACGGGATGAGGGTAAAAGGAGAATGTGTGAAACGGGTGTTCTAGGTCTCGAGTGCCTAGATGGTCAAGACTTATGTGAGCGATTGCGACAGATGTAATTACTGTTTACAAATTTTCGTTTATTGCCGAGTACCACCCACTTGGCCGGTCGGAAACATGGGAAGAATACAGTTCGGCGGATTAAGAAAATGATACAAAAAATGATGGAGTTAGCTTACGTTTCTGAATGGCGGTCCTTCGGACTTCGGTGAAAGGACCTTCGCTCTCGGGCCTTTTACGCTCGCTAGTACAATGTCTGTCGATTGACCGCACACACGCTGTGTTTACAATGTTGCCGCAGATGGGTCAGATGGTCAGTTTACGAGTGTGAAGAGCGCAGGGACGATTCACGATACTTTTTGGAATAAATAGATATGTAAATAGATGCTCGAAGAACAGAGTTGAATTATTAAACGCGGAACAGAGGTACGAATCGCGATATAAGGTTGTAGTCGATAGAAGAGATCTTTCTAGTTCGGAAGATGATGCTGAACTGATTTTTCTTTAATCCTCTGGACCTTCCTGCTCCAGATTTCCCTTCTTGGGTGGAGTAGGAGAAAAGGGGGTTTTCGATTTTGATTCTCTCTTAACCAATCGGAGTGGTCGACGTGGGAGACAGTTCTTTGTATCTCGGAGTCTGGGCGCACGAAATTAATTACAGATAGACCAATCGGAATGAAGCTATTCCGAGCGAGTTTTCGTGGAAAAAGCGCATGGGATCGTGTTTGTTTATCTAAAGTCTAGGGCCCGGCGCCGAGTCGCCCCCGCGATAGTGCAGCTGCGATGCGCCTCGTAGCCCTTCCATGTGCATTTTATTTTCGTCGCGGCCCGGTTTTTTATGACCGAGTCGAGTGGACTTTTCCGGCGGTCCTGGTCTATCCTTGGTTCCCACACGGATTAGAAAATCGGAGCTCCACTATGCCTTCGCCGGCGGGTGAACTCTGGGTCATCTGGCTTGCAGTATGATATTTTTTGTTTTACGACTTTTCCGAGAAAGCGTGCCTAAAACTATGTTCTCGTTGAATTCTAGTGCGTAAGGGGGGTCGTACGAAAGTACGCCCGACGCTCGCTTATTATCAATAGGTTACATTGCAGCTGTGGTATGTCTAAGCTTAAGAAGATACAGGAATGTGTCGAAAAATGTAAATGCCATATTCGTTTAATGGTTATTCACGATTTCCATGGGAAATCGCTCAGGCCAGCGTTATCGCCGGATTTCAACAAAGTAGGAGAGAAAACGCAATATGTCTATGCGCTTTGCTCGCGACGTTACAGAAGGAACACGAAAAAAAAGTACAAAGACAAGAAATATTTGCGATGGAAAAGAAGAAAATTTACACTGGAATTTCTTAAGGTGTCAAGGCGTCCTCCCGGGCCGAAAGATTTCCCTTTTTTATTAAAGGAACAAGAGGTAAGTGAAGAAGTATATTCATGCAAATTACAACAAATACCAATCGATGGGTTCTGTTGTCTTATGAAATGCGCCCTTAATGAAATTGCCGGGGCAAAAATGTCGAAGTGGAAAGTGAAAATTTAATTTTTTTACAGCATTGCAGACTTTCTTTTGAAAAGAACAATGTAGCGTGTCTGATAACATCCTATAAGTATAAAATTCATGTCGTGTTATTTAATCGTATCGTGAAAAAGGACTTGTCGCATGAATTCATCTTTGTAAGAACGAATAGATGAAAAGACGTTTTCTAGTACCGGTACTGGAGGAAAATAATAATTTGAAAATGCGCAGAGCCGATTGAGCCTGGGTCCGTTACCAACTGAAATGTTAACATGATGTACACCATGTATTGTAAGGGCGCACCTCGTTAACGTTGCAGAACATGTTACTTTGTTTGCAGTCACATGGAGATTCCACGGAGAGTACTTGCAGTGCTGGAACGTCCGAATTACCGGTATCAAATGCGAAAGAAGCTTGCTCCGCATGGAATGACGTAAAAAACAACGAATGCCATGACATCGACGCTAAAGATGAAGAAGATGCGGAAACTATTATCGCTTCGTCTTTTGCTGATGATGGTAATAGTGAAGACATGAATTTAGATATCGCCGATCTGAACGGTGTCCCTGCGAGCCAAATTATCAGCGAAGACGACGACGACGAGGTCAATGACGAAGACGACAACAACGGTTGCAACGATGATGACAGCGACGACCGTGGCTGGCGTGATGGTGATGAAAGTAGCAACGACGACGACGATGACGATGGCGGAGGCGGGGGCGGTGGTGGTGGTGACGGCGAAAACAATGACGGCATCGACGAAGAAGATGATTAAGACATAAGTGCTTTCTCCATTGAACAAGGACCTCTGATGACCTTAAGACCGGATGTACGAGAAAACCATTTTCTCATGATAATGATGGCAGAAGCTAGTCGATACAACTTGAGTATCGAAGCAACTTTAGGGATAATAAGGGGAATAAAGAAACTTGCTAACCACAACACCCTACCGTCAACGAAAGAGACTCTGTGGAAAAGAGTTGGGAGGAAGGAAAAGACAATGCAGGAACGTCACATGTACTGCAAGATGTGTAAAGGTAGTACTGCAAGATGTGTAATACATGCACATGTACTGCAAGATGTGTAATAGTAGGAATAGGGAAGGTACCACAAGAGGACTGTCCGTGCGGAATTTCGGGGCCAAACAAAGAATCGTCTTTGGTATCGTTCTTTATAAAATTGGACGTGAAGAAGCAATTGCGACGGATTTTCCAGACACGAAATATAACTCAACTCCTAAATTATCGGATTACGCGGCAAAAAATCAATGCAGAAGGAATAGAAGATGTTTTCGATGGAAGATGCTACAAACAGTTGCAGAAGGAAGGTCGTTTTTTAAACTCGAATTGGAATTTTTCGTTGACTTTGAATACGGACGGATGCCAAGTAGGGAAATCTTCAAAGCAGAGCGCGTGGCCGGTATTACTAATGCTGAACGAACTTCCTCACCATGGGCGAAAACATTTCATTATCATAGCGGGAATTTGGGTCGACGAGGATCAACCGAGCTTTGAGGTATACTTGGAACCGATAATTTCAGAACTGCAGGATTTGTATATTACCGGTATTTGATGGAGTCCTGATGGAAACGGAGAAGTGACCAGTAAATTTGTTACCACGATTTGTACTCTCGATTCGCCTGTCAGAGCGAAGTTGCTAAGTACTACTAGCTACAATGGTAAATATGGATGTAATTTTTGTTATGCGACCGGAACAAGAATGGAGAATGGTTCTAGGAAATTTGCGATGGAAGAAATAATAGATCGAACTGATCAACAAATTCGTAGGCATATGGAGGAAGCACAACGCACCAGAATAAGATAGATGGGTTTGATAGGACAATCGACGTTGAGATACTTACCACAGTTTGATCTGCGACTCGGAGTTGTGGTTGACTCGATGCATTGCGTTGACATTGGCGTTGTTAAGAAATTGACACACATGATCGTCTTCGAGCCGCTGCCAGATATGGAACAAACGAGCGCAAGAATGCAACGAATAATTGACGTAGGTTTTTCGATGATTCGAACACCAAGCAGTATTTCCAGAAAACCAAAATCTATAAAACTTTTCAAATTGTGGAAGGCCAGCGAGTGGCGCAATTGGCTGTTGTATTATTGTACGGTATGTTTGGACGGGCTGATCCCCGAGAGGTATTTGACTTTATTTACAACTCTGTCGGATGCTATGCACACGTCGAACGGTGACATATTCACAAGTGAAGAACTGGAAATCACTACCGTGTTGATAAATGACTTCGTTGCGAAGTACGAAGAATTATTTGGAATTGAGCACATGACAACGAACATGCACCTCCTGCGACATCTGCCACGTTCCGTTAAATGTTGGGGACCGGTATGGGCGCACAATTGTTACACTGAACAGCAGTACCGGTAGACAAGTGCAAATAGTGAATACATATTTAATGACGGATTTCGTAAGAAACGTTCGCAGCGATCGGATAGCAAACGTTTTGACGAAAAGAATAGTAAAAGAAATTACAAATACCGCCAAAAAAGTGCAAAACCGCAATGACGACGATTACGAAGATTTTTGTAATTTCAGAGGCTACGGGAAAAGTACAACGCGAGACTTGTTCGGGTGGGAACGAAACATATTGTCCGAGGAAAGACTGAGGTGCTGTCAGAAAATAACTGTTTTCGGAAAAGCTATTTTTAAAGGAACAATGTACACCAGCAGAGATACCGATAAAGAGTATACGCGCAGTTGCGACAAGTTCATTTTTACGAAAAAGGGCGAATTCGCTGAAATAATAAGAATTGTCACGTTTATAACAAACGAAGGAGATGAAATTAACGGATTCTTCGTATCGTGGTTTGAAAATACCGATGATGAACCTCCGAGCAGACAGATGCACAGTTTACGCATTTCAAGAAGAGGATTTCTCAAAGTTGCTAGACGTACGGCTACCGGCGATAATAATAAAAAAGAATGCGGTGATATACGGGATAAAAATTGCTAATACTTGGGAAACCGATCAGGACGGCGTACTGAATACCAAACAAACATAAATAGACCGCGGACGCAACGTCGTTTTAACTTCAGTGGTTAGGGATGATTCCTTCCAAGAAACAGCTGTTGATGGAACGAAATGTAATTATTGACAAGTATACGCGACGTATCGCAGCGTCCCGCAACCGTGTACACTTCACTTGAGAATATACTTACGTTAAAGTTTATAAAGTTATTGAATTCCCTATACGTAACAATGAATAGTCTGTTGACGTAATTTCGTTTTTAATTGAGAGTGTGAAAAGGATACAGGTTAAAGAATTAAGACGACACTCTTTTATTGTAGAAACGATTATTTAATTCTTTATTTCATTATCAAAGGGTGAAAAAACTCATTGCAAATGTAATCTTGCTTGATGGAATTGCCTCATAATAATATTACGAAGTATTGAATCAACAGTTACAGTAATTGTTGTAAGCCTTCGATAAAGCGTTTGGAACTTGAAAAATCTGAGTATATCGCTACGAAATACAGTTTGCACAGCAGATAAAGCGCAGCATTCGTGGAGAATCACACCGTATCTTTAACAAAGATCAAGTTATTCCCAATACTCTTTTTGACAGACCAAGTTCGAGTTTGTACACGATGGCGAGATTTGGAAAAATTTTTAATTTATATTGAGAGGTAAAGAAATACGGTTGGAAATAAAATATACACTCTTCAAGACAAAGAACCGAAGCAATACGATTGACAATAATCTTTGTATGTATACGAAAAAAAAAATTGTATGACGGAAAGAAAAATATAATAGCTTTTGATGCCATTTCCCTAAAGATCCCAAAATCCCTTCCTTCTGTTCAGTTTCATCCCATTTTTCATTCATGTTATGGTCTATGAGATATTAAAAAGAAATGAAAGATAATCACGACCGGAGCAACTCGATTGTAGCGACCACCGAGCGGGGCCGCGAGAATGAAAATACCGGTAAAAATTAAACGTAGCTATAATGAAAATACCGGTAAAAATTCGACTGGTAGCGAAAATCGAGTGGGGTCGCGAGAAGCGAATAACCATCCCAAATAATATTGATAGCGAGAATCGAGCGGTGCCGCGAGAACCCAATAACCATCCAAAATAAAAGTCGTAGCGAAAATCGAGCGGGGCCACGAGAACCGAATTAACCATGCAAAATGATACTGGTAGCGAGAACCGAAAAACCATCCAAAATAAAAGTCGTAGCGAGAATCGAGCGGGGCCACGAGAACCGAATTAACCATGCAAAATAAAACTGGTAGCGAGAATCAAGCGAGGCCGCGAGAATTTAATAACCATCCCAAATATTACTGGTAACGAGAATCGAGCGGGGCCGCGAGGACCGAATAACCATCCCAAATATTACTGGTAGCGAGAATCGAGCGGGGCCACGAGAACCGAATAACCATCCAAAATAAAACTGGTAGCGATAAATGAGCGGAGCTGCGAAAACCATTACCATCCAAAATATGACTGGTAGAAACTTACCAGTCCAACCAAAATCGCTTCAGTCCGATGCTCGAAAAATGGATTACCAGTCAATATTTGACTCCAAGTTTTCGACCTTACCACTTTTAGAGTTACCAATCAAATTTTGGCTCGCACAACCCGCTAGGGTAGTACATAAATTCGCAATGAAATACTACTAGTAATTAATAATACAGCCTGAACTGCAATGAGACGTATCGCATTCAGAATGATTCATTTTCGTTGGCAGTGACTGTATTCTTCATAACGTAGTACATACATTTTCAATGAAATACTACGAATAATGAATATAATACAGGCTCAACTGCAACGAAACGTATCGCATTCACAATGATTCATTTTCATTGGAATATTCATACTATATATACTATTCATAGATATATGATTCAACTTTATAATAATCCTATGAAGAATGCCAAATTCAACTGCATGAAAGTATTCTTTATACAGTATTTATATAGAAAATGATCAAATTTGGTTCACATAAATAAGATCTTGATTGCGCAATATACGAATCAGAAACACGAAAGGAAACTATACATGCTGTTTTATACGACGTAATACATTCGTGCATATTCATTTATAACAAACAACGGAAACGAAAGGTACAATCATACATAGCATATACGAATAGTTTCACACATATAAACAACATATGTCGTATATCGCAATCCTACGCAATGGGGTGGTATCATTCATTCGCTATTAATTCATATTGGAGCTCGATATTATAAACTCATCATCATCCGATACGATTCCCATCATAATAATCTGCAGATATTCATGAAAAACAGGAATCAGAAACACGAACCAAAACGAAATAATTTTTTTTTCGTTTTCTAACAGACATTTTTAGCAGGGTTGTTAGTCGATTTTTATGGTTTGTTAGATGTTAATTTTGAATTTAGCGTTAAAAGCCTTTTTATTCCCTTAGCACGCTGCAAGCCACGCGAAGTTGGTAGCAGCTGCAAGCCACGTGAAGTTGTCAGCATTGCCACGAGGGCTGAGCAAGGCATCGCACATGTAACGCCTCAATTTCAGCAAAATGCTGATTATTTCAATCCTACTCGATTGTCAGTCGTTTGTTAGTGTTTGTTAGACAACATCCAGCGCTTGTTAGACTTTATTTATTTAATAATACGAAAAACAAATTTCATGTCAAAGTTAGTCGCAGGAAAATGCTTTTCTAATGATTTCGAACTTTTCTTCGTAACCAATCGTTTGTTAGTGATTGTTAGTCGATTTTTATCGTTCGTGAGAGCTTAATTTTGACTTTATCGTTAAACAACTTTTCTTTCTCATAGCACGCTGCAAGCTACGTGAAGTTGCTTGCCTTCTCCCTACTTCGTCCTCCTCTGTCTCCATCGCCCCTGGCCCGTGCGCCTCAACGGGTCCACGTGCCTCGCCGAGTCCGTGTGCCTCGCTGCTCCCCTTCCACCCCTTTCTTTCGTCACACGTCTCTTCCTTCACCTTTTACCTGCCGCGTCTCACACCGCCTCTGTTTTACCCACCCTTTCTCCTTATCCCTTTCTCCTTCTACTTCTTATCACTTCCGTGCTCTGTCGCTGCTGCTCTTCCTTCGCCTCGCGCTTACACCTTCCCTCCACGTTTTCCTTACCTCGCTGCCCCTCACCTGTCGACCCTTCCTAACCTCAAACTCACCTGTTTTCCGCTCGTTACCTCTTTACTTCCCCCATATCGCTGTGTCTTTTCATCTCTCCCACGCTCCCTTCCTTCCCCTTCACTGTCCCTCGCACTTCCACTATTTTCCGCTACCTTTCGCACTGTTTTTCCCTTTCCTTTCCTCCCCGTCGTGCACACGTTCACTCGCACTCACACCGGAAACGGAAGTCTTCGTCGTTCTTGTTATTATTCAAATTCTTTCCAACAAAAGACACCTGTTTTATAATGATTATATGGTTTTTTCCACGTATTATGTAAGAGTTAGAAACTCACCTTTGCTGCTCAGGAGTTTCAGGATTTTGTATCGATGTCATCAGGAAAGGCAAGCACGGGTATCCAGCGTCACCAACAACTAGCCCGTCGAGTTCGCCTTGAAAATAGCTTGCGTAAATTCTGGAATTTTGGAATATTCGGCTGTCATGAGGACTGCCGGGCCATTCTGGCATGATGTCCAAAAATTCCATCCTAGGTCCAACGACAGTCTGTGGAAAATATAATCAACTGTTTATAATAATGTGTTGATACTAAGTGTTTATGATCAACTGATTATTTTAGTTTGTGAATTTGTAGGCGTCTTAACGTTAACAAATTAAATCACAAATACTTGCCTATACATTCAAAGAAAACTATCCCTTCCCGTTTCTGAATACCTCATCCATATTGTGAAACCTCTTATGGATCAACTGAATGTATGTACAATAGATTGCACCATCGACGCCAGGGATTCGAATTGCTCCATTCCCATAACCGATCGTTCGAAACCATCGTCGATTTTCTAAACGTGCTTCTGAGTTATTTGGCATTTTTATCTGCTCTCGCAATAAACTTGCCAACAGTGTGCTGACTCGAAAAACGATTCTCGAAACTGTCGGCTGAGATACTGGTGTACTATCACCAAGAAGAAGCTGTTCATTAAATATTTGCATTAATTATAATTTGAGTAATAACCATGATAATGATCATAAATGAAATATATTGAATATATTCCAACTCACCTGAAAGCTTGTGGTGGCATAAAATCCGAGTGCCACGAGCAGCTGAAAGACTAGAGGAATAGATAATCCTTAATTACTTGGTTTGGCTAAACCGACTTCAATCAGGGGCAGTATTCCGAATTTGACAACATGTGTGCTAAATCGGTATCGCCTTTTGAATTCTTCTTCATTGTAGCACCTAAATGGGTTGTGACCATCACGCACATATCGCCTGGGGACGCGCACGTTGTTCTCTATCACGAAATCGTCGATACCATCAATGTTTATAATATCAATATCGTCGGGAAAATCCATTATGGATCAAAATTCACCAAAACGACACAAAAACGTGCAAACACGATAGTGCATTTTTCGCGTAATAATTCAAATAATCTTATAAATAATTAATTTATACACTGTCACTTCAAATACTATTTCTGCCGAAAAATAATGCACACTATCGCAAAGAACTGAAACCGCACTAATCAATTTGTATCAAGAATTTATTTTGGAGCATGATACTTTTTTCTTGAAATCGTCTCAAGTCTCGTAAAACGTCGACTTGAAATTCATGTCTGCTTTGCTCAAATAGTGAGGTTATGTTGACATTTAAGACATCTCAGAATCGACTGTGAATCTTACGTAGTAAGCTCGCCTTAAGACGAGCTCAAGAATCGTCTGTGAATTAGTCCTACCTTCGGTAAGGTGGAGATTTAAGTTCTGCCTTAAGGTGACCTCAAGGCGCATCTGTGAAGCGAAATGCGATTTTAAGATCGCCTTAAAGCGGACTTACATTTAAGACTCTACTGTGAATACGGCCCCACGGTCTTACAATAGATCTGTCAACGGCGGTAGTGGGGGTAGGCACCCTTAGCGGTTCTGTTTTTTATTACGATTTCTGCCGCTTGGTGCTCGACGGCAAGGGAAAGTAGTGGTGCGACGAAGAGAGAAATAGCTCTTCTGTCCTTTTCCCCCCTGACCGCAGCGCATGCGCCGTTTGCCCTAACTTAATGTACCACACTGTCGTGTAAACTGTCTAATATACGAAACCAATATGAAGTGATAATACGACCATTTGCATCCTTTTTTCTCCAATGTCTCACAATACATCGTTCTTCGAAATGTTTTTCACACACGTACTGGGACTCTTTCAGTTCCGGAATATCATCGAGCCATTCTTTGTATCGTTCGACAGGGAGCCATTCTTTGTATCGTTTCTGGGCAGTCGAAACAGGGAGCATTTTTGCTTAAAACTTTTATACCCTGTTTTCCAATTGCAAATCGCGCAACCCTTAACCATTTCGCATTTTTTTCGAAAAAGCCAAAAAAAAATCACATTTATGCGTAAAAACACGATTAAAAAATGTATCACGGTGAATCGCGTAGAACCCCGTGGTAGCTCAATAAACTTAGGCGGCGACTATAAAAATATCGAATTCTTTTCCATGTCAATCGATTGTTAGTGTTTGTTAGACAAAATCCAGCGTTTGTTAGACGTTATTTATTTAATAATGATGATGATAATTTTCCAATGATTTCGAAATTTTCTTCGTAACCCATTGTTTGTTAGTCATTTGATAGTGATTGTTAGTCGATTTGTATCGTTTGTTAGAGCTTAATTTTGACTTTATCGTTAAAAAACTTTTCATTACCATAGAACGCTGCAAGCCAGGTGAAGTTGGCAGCATTGCCCCGACGGCTGAGCAAGGCTTTGCACATGTAACTCCTCAATTTCAGCAAAATGCTGATTATTTCAATCCTACTCGATTGTTAGTGTTTGTTAGACAAAATACAGCGTTTGTTAGACTTTATTTATTTAATAATACGAAAAACAAATTTCATGTCAAAGTTAGTCGCAGGAATATACTTTTCTAATGATTTCGAACTTTTCTTCGTGACCAATCGTTTGTTAGTGATTGTTAGTCAATTTTTATCGTTTGTTAGAGTTGAATTTTTATATTATCGTTAAAAAACCTTTCATTCCCATAGCACGCTGCAAGCCACGTGAAGTTGGCATTATTTCCACGGCAGGTGAGCACGTCTTTACCCATGTAACTCCTCAATTTCAGCAAAACGCTGATTATTCTCATCCTACTCGATTGTTAGTCCATTGTTAGTGATTGTTAGTCCATTTTGATCGTTTATTAGCGCTTAATTTTTATTTAATCGTTGAGACGCTTTCCGGCCCTAGGGTGCGCTACAAGCCACGTGAAGTCGGCAGTTTTGCAGCGTCAGCTGAGGTCGGCCCGTTTGTGAAAATAGCCCACCAATCAACACCCAAGCTTCTTATCATGACAAATCGTTTATTGGTCATTGTTGGATCAATTGCAATCTTTGCTGGAGCTTTTTTAAAGCACAGGATGAAAAATAAAATCCAACGTGAAATTGACCGATTTCTTAACATTTCAACCGTTTTGCCGTGCAATACAAGCGCAAACTTTTGTTGGTTATGAATATCGTAATTAGAAGCTTTGTTGGTTCTCCGTATTACTTAGATCAATAGATGAAATGTACATCCCCGTGTGACATGGCGTCATAAAATCATAAGGCCGCATTCGCACTGTCTGCGTCGACAGAATGTCTAAACAATCGGATAGGCGTTCGGGAATTAGCCAATCAGCGAGCAGCTCCAGCAGTTGAGGAAACATATTATATGATAAACATATTTTAAACATATGATAAAAATATGATAAACATATTGATAACGAGGCCCTATGATTTTATGACGTCATGTAACATAGGGATGTACATTTCATGTATTGATTGAAATAACACGGAGAACCAACAAAGCTTCTAATTACGATATTCATAACCAACAAACGTTTGCGCTTGTATTGCACCGCAAAATGGTTGAAATGTTAAGAAATCGGTCAATTTCACGTTAGATTTTATTTTTCATCCTGTGCTTTAAAAAAGCTCCAACAAAGATTGATCCAACAATGACCAATAAACGATTTGTGATAATAAGAAGCTTGAATGTTGATTTCGGTGGGCCATTTTCACAAAGGGGCCGGTCTCAGCTGTCGTGGCAAAACTGTTGACTTCACGTGGCTTGTAGCGCACCCTACCGCCGGAAAGTTTATGAACGATTAAATAAAAATTAAGCGCTAACAATGGACCAACAATCGAGTAGGATGAGAAGAATCAGCATTTTGCTGAAATTGCGGAGTTACATGGGTAAAGATGTGCTCAGCCGTCGTGGCAATGCTGCCAACTTCACGTGGCTTGCAGCGTGCTATGGGAACTAAAGGTTTTATAACGATAAAATAAAAATTGAAATCTAACAAACGATAAAAATCGACTAACAATTACTAATAAATGACTAACAACCGATTGGTTACGAAGACAAGTTCGAAATCATTACAAAACCATTTTCTCGCGGCTAAGTTTGACATGAAATTTGTTTTTGGATTATAAAATAAATAAAGTTTAACAAACGCTGGATTTTGTCTAACAATCACTATCAAACGACTGACAATCGAGGAGGATTGAAATAATCAGCACTTTGCTGAAATTGAAGAGTTACATGAGCTCAGCCGTCGTAGTAATGCTGATAACTTCACGGCGCCCGCGGCGTGCTATGGGGATGAAAAGTTTTTCAACGATAAAATAAAAATCAAGCTCTTTCAAACGATGAAAATAGACCAACAATCAATAACAAACGACTAGTAATCGATTGGTTACAAAGAAACGTTCGAAATCGTTACGAAACCATTTTCCCGCGGCTAAGCTTGACATGAAATTTGTTTTTCAGATGATTAACTAAATAAAGTCTAACAAACGCTCGATTTTGTTTAACAAACACTAACAATCGAGTATGATTGAAATAATCAGCATTTTGCTGAAATTAAGGAGTCACATGCGCAAAGCCGTGGTTTGCCGTTGTGGAAATGCTTCTAACTTCACGTCGCTTGCAGCGTGCGATGAGAATGAAAAGTTTTTTAACGATAAAGTCAAAATTAAGCTCTAACGAACGATAAAAAATGACTAACAATCATTAACAAACGATTGGTTACGAAGAAAAGTTCGAAATGATTAGAAAAGCGTTTTCCTGAGACAAACTTTGACATGAAATTTGTTTTTCGTATTATTAAATAAATAAAGTCGAACAAGCACTGGATATTATCTAACAAACACTAACAAATGACTGATAATCGAGTAGAATTGAAATAATGACCTTTTTGCTGAAATTGAGGAGTTACATGTGCAAAGCCTGGCTCAGCCATCGTGGCAATGCTGCCAACTTTACGTGGCTTCCAGCTGCTGCCAACTTCACGTGGCTTGCAGCTGCTTCCAACTTCACGTGGCTTGCAGCGTACTATGGGAATGAAAAGTTTTTTAAAGATAAAACGAGTTAGAGATGTGTGCGGCCGTGTGGATGAACAAGTAGATCGTGTGGATTCGGCTTCGGTCCGGCCAATGAAGGGTATTCCAAAGTCAATAATGGAAATACGGGTGTTTTGACGTTTCGGCCCTCGGTTCGGGTCCTCTTCAGATGTCTTTTTATTCTGTATATATTGTGATACAGATTTTTCTTAATTATATATAAATACAATGATATTTGACAAAAATTATATATATGAGCGTTTTTTGGTCATGATTCTGTTGTATAGTTTTATGTGTTGTTGTATAACAATATTGTTGGTTATGTTTAGGTTATAATTATGTTGATAAATTGAGTTATGTCATTTTATGTATTAGTGTTTGAAATGTGTGAAGAGTGCGAGAGAGGGTTAATCTATTGTGACGTAATAAAAAAAGATGAATTGTATGATTAAACTAACCTCGATATTGTTGATATTTTAAGTCTTTGCCCATATTAGGAAGGTAGTTATGTAGAGCATTATTTATGTTAGTAAATAATGTTTGGTGAAAAACATATTCAATTGGAAAGGATTTTTTTCGTTTATCGGCGATTTTTTTTTCCTTATCTGCAACGAATGATTAATTGTGAAAAAGTTATGTTTTATAAGTAAAAGCAAAAATCCTAGGACTGTGATAGTTACCTATTGAAAATTAGTTTTTGAGAAAATGTTTTCCTTTTTAAAATGAGCAGAAACTCGAAATATACAATATTTTTTTCCCTACATGTTGAGTTTGTGGTCAACGAGGGTTCGAGAGATACTGAGAGGTGTGTAATGTTTCTGAAGAAAGTTCGAGTCTCTGTACGGTGAGTTGGGGGAGAGAAATGATTTAGGCAGTGCCGTGTCAAGGGAAATAAAATAGATGTGTCAGGTTGGGGATGTTTAAGATTAATGATAATGCGATTAAAAGTGAGTTTATGATGTTAGTGTATTCATTAGTTAATAATGTCATTTATTTAAAAATTTTTTTTTTGTTATGTGAAGTGAATATTGTAAAATGTTTTAATAATTATATTGTAGAATTGTAAATTGAGCTTAGTTTTTGGATGTCAGTTCTAAAATTTATAGCGTTGGGGTGTGCCTTAATTTGAATCATTTCTACGATTAGTCTTTTTTTGAGTCAGTTCTCATTGTTTAGAATTTTTACGTTGTCGAATTGAAAATCATGTTTTTTTTCTATTGCATGTTGTGCTAGGGCTGTGTGTATTGTGGTGGTGTGTTTTAGGCTATTTTTGTGTTCTTTTACTCTAGTTTCGAGATATCTTTTGGTTTGGCCAATGTATGTGGCGTTGCAATCTTTACAGTCAATTTTGTAAACTATGTTAGATTTTCGGTTGTTGGATATTTTGTCTTTGGAAGAGCCAATGATTGATGAGATATTGTGTTTGTTGTTTGTAACCAAGGTTATGTTGTATTGTTGGAAGAGACGAATTAATTGATGGTGTATGTTTTTTGTGTAGGGAAAGTTTATTATTCTGGAAGAGTCAAAATTGTTGTTGTTAGTTTTTTTAAAGTTGATTATAGAGAGACGTTGTTTTATTATTTTTTCTGTGAAAGAGGTTGGGTAGCAATTTTTTGTCATAGTATTACTAATGAGTTTTAAGTTACCATTGTGAAATGAAGGGTGAGAAAGTTTTATTGCCCGGTCAACTAGCATGTAGATTATTGCTTTTTTTGGGAGAGTGGGTGGTGTGAGAAAAAATTTATGAATCGGCCAGACCAAGTTGGTTTCCTGTACCAGTTTGTTATAATAACATTCTATTTGTGGATTAAAAGTAAATCTAGGAAAGGGATTTTGTTGTCTATTTCAATTTCGGATGTGAACTGTAGTTTTGGATTGTAAGAGTTGAAGATTGTTTTGGTGGATTCGATTTCGTTTGTTGGGAGAGAAATAATAATGTCATCTACGTATCTTTTATATAGTGGTAATGAGAATTTTAGTTTTTCTAAACAATTTGTTTCGAGATCTATCATGACGATGTCAGATAATATTGGAGCTAAAGGTGAACCCATAGGTAATCCTGAGATTTGTTGGTAAATTTTATTTTGGAATGTGAAGAATGTTGAGAACATGATATACTCAATAGCTTTGATTATTTCTTGTAAAGGGAATGTTTTTGAAAATAAGTTTGATCGTTTTTGTAGGCTTTGGATAACTAGTTGTAATGGGATGTTAGTGTAGAGAGAAACGACGTCAAATGAGACTATTTTGTAGTTGAATGGGATTGAGATGTTAGATAGTGAGTGTTTTAGGTGAAAGCTATCTTTGACGTGTGAGTTGGTCGTATTAATTAATTTAGTGAGTTTTGATTGTATGAATTCGGCTAGTTTGTGTGTTGGGCTATTTATAGATGATACTATTGGACGAAGTGGATAGTTGTTTTTGTGAATTTTGGGTAAGCAGTATAGACGGGATAGGTTGCAATTTTCGGCTTTTAGATATTTGTATTTTATCTCGTCAATGATTTTAAGGTTTTTCCATCTAGAGAGAATGTTGTTGATGCCTTTCTGTAGTGTGTTGATAGGGTTTTTATTAATTACTTTGTAAGTTGTAGAGTCTGCAAGTAAGTCATGAGTTTTATTAATGTAGTCAGATTTGTTAAGGATAACTGTTGAGTTTCCTTTGTCTGCTCTTGTAACTAAAAGTTGAGAATTGTTTTTTAAAAATAAGGATGTTTGTTTTATGATTTGGTCGGTGTTGGAAAACGATATTGGAATATTTATCTTGTTTAGTATTTTATTGAATCTGGTTCTGATTTCTATTTGTCTAGGTTTGTCGAGTAAAAAATCGAGTTTGGCTTCTAATTCAGAGATTGATTTGTGGATGTGATCTGTTAAAGATAAAGTCAAAATTAAGCTCTAATAAACGATAAAAATTGACTAACAATCACTAACAAACGATTGGTTACGAAGAAGAGTTCGAAATCATTACAAAACCGTTTTCCCGCGGCTAAGTTTGACATGAAATTTGTTTTTGGATTATTAAATAAATAAAGTCCAACAAACCCTGGATTTTGTCTAACAAAACGACTAACTATCAAACGACTAACAATCGAGGAGGATTGAAATAATCAGCACTTTGCTGAAATTGAGGAGTTACATGGGCTCAGCCGTCGTGGCAATGCTGACAACTTCACGTCGCCCGCGGCGTGCTGTAGGGATGAAAAGTTTTTCAACGATAAAATAAAAATCAAGCTCTGATAAACGATAAAAATAGACTAACAATCACTAACAAACGACTAATAATCGATTGGTTACAAAAAACGTCCGAAATCGTTACGAAACCATTTTCCCACGGCTACGTTTGACACGAAATTTGTTTTTCGGAAGATTAACTCAATAAAGCCTAACAAACGCTCGATTTTGTCTAACAAACACTATCAATCGAGTATGATTGAAATAATCAGCATTTTGCTGAAATTAAGGAGTCACATGCGCAAAGTCGTGCTCTGCCACGTGGCAATGCTGCCAACTTCACGTGGCTTGCAGCGTGCTATGAGAAAGAAAAGTTTTTTAACGATAAAGTCAAAATTAAGCTCTAACGATCGATAAAAATCGACTAACAATCACTAATAAACGATTGGTTACGAAGAAAAGTTCGAAATCATTAGAAAAGCATTTTTCTGAAATTGAGGCGTTACATGTGCAATGCCTTGCTCAGCCCTCGTGGCAATGCTGCCAACTTCACGTGGCTCGCAGCTGCTGCCAATTTCGCGTGGCTTGCAGCGTGCTAAGGGAATGAAAAGGTTTTTAACGCTAAATTCAAAATTAAGCTCTAACAAACGATAAAAATCGACTAACGACCCTGCTAAAAATGTCTGATAGAAAACGAAAAAAAAAAATTATTTCGTTTTGGTTCGTGATTCTGATTCCTGTTTTCCATAAAGATCTGCAGATAATTATGATGGGAATCGTATCGGATGATGATGAGTTTATAATATCGAGCTCCAATACGAATTAATAGCGAATTAATGATACCACCCCATTGCGTAGGATTGCGATATACGACAGATGTTGTTTATATGTGTGAATCTATTCGTATATGCTATGTATGGTTGTACCTTTCGTTTCCGTTGTTTGTTATAAATCAATATGCACGAATGTATTACGTCGTATGAAACAGCATGTATAGTTTCCTTTCGTGTTTCTGATTCGTATATTGCGCAATCAGGATCTTATTTATGTGAACCAAATTTGATCATATTCTATATAAATACTGTATAAAAAATACTTTCATGCAGTTGAATTTGGCATTCTTCATAGGGTTATTATAAAGTTGAATCATATATCTATGAATAGTATATATAGTATGAATATGCCAATGAAAATGAATCATTTTGAATGCGATACGTTTCATTGCAGTTGAGCCTGTATTATATTCATTATTCGTAGTATTTCATTGAAAATGTATGTACTACGTAATGAAAAATACAGTCACTGCCAACGAAAATGAATCATTCTGAATGCGATACGTCTCATTGCAGTTCAGGCTGTATTATTAATTAGTTGTAGTATTTCATTGCAAATTTATGTACTACGTAATAAAGAATACAGTATGATATTTCAATGGAAATGAATCATTTTGAATGCGATACGTTTCATTGCAGTTCAGCCTGTATGATTAATTACTAGTTGTATTTCATTGCGAATGTATGTACCACGTAATAAAGTATACAGTATGATATTTCAATGAAAATGATTCATTTTGAATGCGATACGGTTCATTGCAATTCAGTCTGTATTATTAATTACTAGTAGTATTTCATTGCGAATTTATGTACTACGTAATAAAG
Organism: Ophion obscuratus; assembly: GCA_964007375.1. Lineage (NCBI taxonomy): Eukaryota > Metazoa > Arthropoda > Insecta > Hymenoptera > Ichneumonidae > Ophion > Ophion obscuratus. Next base: position 50,067,897 of record OZ023314.1, read on the forward strand.
TATACAGTATGATATTTCAAAGAAAATGAATCATTTTTAATGCGAAACGTTTTATTGCAGTTCAGCCTGTATTATTAAATACTTGTAGTATTTCATTGCGAACGTATGTACCACGTAATAAAGTACACAGTATGATATTTCAATGAAAATGAATCATTTTGAATGCGATACTATTCATTGCAGTTCCGCCTGTATTATTAATTACTAGTAGTATTTAATTGCGAATGTATGTACTACGTAATAAAGAATACAGTATGACATTTCAATGAAAATGAATCATTTTAAATGTCATGCGTTTCATTGCAGTCGAAGCATGCAAATTTTCATATTTAAAAACCACACGAATTAAGTATTTAATACATATTGCTCGGCACCGTAAAATGAAAGGTACACAGAAGCAGTGTATAAAACTGTGCTTGACTCTTCTCTGTGTCCCTTTTGACGGCTGAGCACGTCTTTACCCATGTAACTCCTCAATTTCAGCAAAATGCTGATTCTTCTCATCCTACTCGATTGTTGGTCCATTGTTAGCGCTTAATTTTTATTTAATCGTTGATAAACTTTCCGGCACTAGGGTGCGCCACAAGCCACGTGAAGTCAACAGTTTTGCCACGACAGCTGAGAACGGCCCCTCTGTGAAAATGGCCCACCGAAATCAACATCCAAGCTTCTTATCATGACAAATTGTTTATTGGTCATTGTTGGATCAATTGCAATCTTTGTTGGAGCTTTTTTAAAGCACAGGATGAAAAATAAAATCTAACGTGAAATTGGCCGATTTCTTAACATTTCAACCGTTTTGCGGTGCAATAGAAGCGCAAACGTTTGTTGGTTATGAATATCGTAATTAGAAGCTTTGTTGGTTCTCCGTGTTATTTCAATCAATACATGAAATGTACATCCCTATGTTACATGACGTCATAAAATCATAGGGCCTCGTTCGCATTGTCTGCGTCGACAGAATGTCTAACCATTCGGATAAGCGTTTGGAAATTAACCAATCAGCGAGCATCTCCAGCAGTTGAGAAAACATGCCACAAGTTGTGCAATAGAAGCGTAAACGTTTGTTGGTTATGAATATCATAATTAGAAGCTTTGTTGGTTTTGCGTATTATTTAAATCAATATGTTTATCATATTTTTATCATATGTTTAAAATATGTTTATCATATAATATGTTTTCTCAACTGCTGGAGCTGCTCGCTGATTGGCTAATTCCCGAACGCCTATCCGATTGTTTAGACATTCTGTCGACGCAGACAGTGCGAACGCGGCCCTATGATTTTATGACGTCATGTAACACGGGGATGTACATTTCATCTATTGATCTAAGTAATACGGCGAACCAACAAAGCTTCTAATTACGATATTCATAACCAACAAACGTTTGCGCTTGTATTGCACCGCAAAATAGTTGAAATGTTAAGAAATCGGTCAATTTCACGTTAGATTTTATTTTTCATCCTGTGCTTTAAAAAAGCTCCAACAAAGATTGCAATTGATCCAACAATGAACAATAAACGATTTTTCATGATAAGAAGCTTGGATGTTGATTGGTGGGATATTTTCACAAAGGGGCCGTCATCAGCTGACGCTGCAAAACTGCCGACTTCACGTGGCTTGTAGAGCACCGTGGGGCCGGAAAGTTTATCAACGATTAATTAAAAATTAAGAGCTAACAAACGATCAAAATGGACTAACAATCACTAACAATGGACTAACAATCGAGTAGGATGAGAATAATCCGCGTTTTGCTGAAATTGAGGAGTTACATGGGCAATGACGTGCTCAGCCGTCGTGGAAATACTGCCAACTTCACGTGGCTTGCAGCGTGCTATGGGAATGAAAGGTTTTTTAACGATAATATAAAAATTCAACTCAAAAGTTCGAATTCATTAGAAAAGTATTTTCCTGCGACTAACTTTGACATGAAATTTGTTTTTCGTATTATTAAATAAATAAAGTCTAACAAACGCTGTATTTTGTCTAACAAACATTAACAATCGAGTAGGATTGAAATAATCAGCATTTTGCTGAAATTGAGGAGTTACATGTGCAAAGCCTTGCTCAGCCGTCGGGGCAATGCTGCCAACTTCACCTGGCTTGCAACTACTGCCAACTCCACGTGGCTTGCAGCGTTCTATGGTAATGAAAAGTTTTTTAACGATAAAGTCAAAATTAAGCTCTAACAAACGATACAAATCGACTAATAATCACTATCAAATGACTAACAAACGATGGGTTACGAAGAAAATTTCGAAATCATTGGAAAATAATCATCATCATTATTAAATAAATAACGTCTAACAAACGCTGGATTTTGTCTAACAAACACTAACAATCGTTTGACATGGAAAAGAATTCGATATTTTTATAGTCGCCGCCTAAGTTTATTGAGCTACCACGGGGTTCTACTCGATTCACCGTGATACATTTTTTAATCGTGTTTTTACGCATAAATGTGATTTTTTTTGGCTTTTTCGAAAAAAATGCGAAATGGTTAAGGGTTGCGCGATTTGCAATTGGAAAACAGGGTATACAAGTTTTAAGCAAAAATGCTCCCTGTTTCGACTGCCCAGAAACGTCGAACGATACAAAGAATGGCTCGATGATATTCCGGGACTGAAAGAGTCCCAGTACGTGTGTGAAAAACAATTCGAAGAACGATGTATTGTGAGACATTGGAGAAAAAAGGATGTAAATGGTCGTATTATCACTTCATATTGGTTTCGTATATTAGACAGTTTACACGACAGTGTGGTACATTAAGTTAGGGCAAACGGCGCATGCGCTGCGGTCAGGGGGGAAAAGGATAGAAGAGCTATTTCTCTCTTCGTCGCACCACTACTTTCCCTTGCCGTCGAGCACCAAGCGGCAGAAATCGTAATAAAAAACAGAACCGCTAAGGGTGCCTACCCCCACTACCGCCGTTGACAGATCTATTGTAAGACCGTGGGGCCGTATTCACAGTAGAGTCTTAAATGTAAGTCCGCTTTAAGGCGATCTTTAAATCGCATTTCGCTTCACAGATGCGCCTTGAGGTCACCTTAAGGCAGAACTTAAATCTCCACCTTACCGAAGGTAGGACTAATTCACAGACGATTCTGAGATGTCTTAAATGTCAACATAACCTCACTATTTGAGCAAAGCAGACATGAATTTCAAGTCGACGTTTTACGAGACTTGAGACGATCTCAAGAAAAAAAGTAGCATGCTCCAAAATAAATTCTTGATACAAATTGATTAGTGCGGTTTCAGTTCTTTGCGATAGTGTGCATTATTTTTCGGCAGAAATAGTATTTGAAGTGACAGTGTATAAATTAATTATTTATAAGATTATTTGAATTATTCCGCGAAAAATGCACTATCGTGTTTGCACGTTTTTGTGTCGTTTTGGTGAATTTTGATCCATAATGGATTTTCCCAACGATATTGATATTATAAACATTGATGGTATCGACGATTTCGTGATAGAGAACAACGTGCGCGTTCCCAGGCGATATGTGCGTGATGGTCACAACCCATTTGGGTGCTACAATGAAGAAGAATTCAAAAGGCGATACCGATTTAGCAAACATGTTGTCAAATTCGGAATACTGCCCCTGATTGAAGTCGGTTTAGCCAAACCAAGTAATTAAGGATTATCTATTCCTCTAGTCTTTCAGCTGCTCGTGGCACTCGGATTTTATGCCACCACAAGCTTTCAGGTGAGTTGGAATATATTTAATATATTTCATTTATGATCATTATCATGGTTATTACTCAAATTATAATTAATGCAAATATTTAATGAACAGCTTCTTCTTGGTGACAGTACACCAGTATCTCAGCCGACAGTTTCGAGAATCGTTTTTCGAGTCAGCACACTGTTGGCAAGTTTATTGCGAGAGCAGATAAAAATGCCAAATAACTCAGAAGCACGTTTAGAAAATCGACGACGGTTTCAAACGATCGGTTATGGGAATGGAGCAATTCGAATCCCTGGCGTCGATGGTGCAATCTATTGTACATACATTCAGTTGATCCATAAGAGGTTTCACAATATGGATGAGGTATTTAGAAACGGGAAGGGATTGTTTTCTTTGAATGTATAGGCAAGTATTTGTGATTTAATTTGTTAACGTTAAGACGCCTACAAATTCACAAACTAAAATAATCAGTTGATCATAAACACTTAGTATCAACACATTATTATAAACAGTTGATTATATTTTCCACAGACTGTCGTTGGACCTAGGATGGAATTTTTGGACATCATGCCAGAATGGCCCGGCAGTCCTCATGACAGCCGAATATTCCAAAATTCCAGAATTTACGCAAGCTATTTTCAAGGCGAACTCGACGGGCTAGTTGTTGGTGATGCTGGATACCCGTGCTTGCCTTTCCTGATGACATCGATACAAAATCCTGAAACTCCTGAGCAGCAAAGGTGAGTTTCTAACTCTTACATAATACGTGGAAAAAACCATATAATCATTACAAAACAGGTGTCTTTTGTTGGAAAGAATTTGAATAATAACAAGAACGACGAAGACTTCCGTTTCCGGTGTGAGTGCGAGTGAACGTGTGCACGACGGGGAGGAAAGGAAAGGGAAAAACAGTGCGAAAGGTAGCGGAAAATAGTGGAAGTGCGAGGGACAGTGAAGGGGAAGGAAGGGAGCGTGGGAGAGACGAAAAGACACAGCGATATGGGGGAAGTAAAGAGGTAACGAGCGGAAAACAGGTGAGTGTGAGGTTAGGAAGGGTCGACAGGTGAGGGGGAGCGAGGTAAGGAAAACGTGGAGGGAAGGTGTAAGCGCGAGGCGAAGGAAGAGCAGCAGCGACAGAGCACGGAAGTGATAAGAAGTAGAAGGAGAAAGGGTTAAGGAGAAAGGGTGGGTAAAACAGAGGCGGTGTGAGACGCGGCAGGTAAAAGGTGAAGGAAGAGACGTGTGACGAAAGAAAGGGGTGGAAGGGGAGCAGCGAGGCACACGGACTCGGCGAGGCACGTGGACCCGTTGAGGCGCACGGGCCAGGGGCGATGAAGAGAGAGGAGGACGAAGTTGCGAGAAGGCGGGGGAGAATGACGAATGCGGAACGGCTACGGCTAGAAAGAAGTGAGAGCGTAGGGGAAATTAGCGAGTTATGGAAGAGGACGAGGGAGCAGATGGAGGATAAAGGGCAGGAGGGAAAAGAGGCCTTCCAGAAGAGCAAGAAGGTGCAGAGGTCGCCGGAGGGCGGGAGACAGGAGTGGGGGGGAGATTAGAGGAGTTAATAGAGGCAATGACGAGAGAGATACAGTGGGGACTGGCGGAGGTAAAGGGGCAAGGGAAAAAAGTGGAAACGAATTAGGGAGGGTAAGAGGAGAGATGAAACTAACAGAGGGAAGATGGAGAAAGGAAAAGGAGGGAATGGAAAAAGGAATAAAGGAAGTAGAAGGAAAAATGTAAAGTAGTGTACCTATGCTGGTTCCCCCCATGTAGCAATCTACTTTACCGACGGTCGGTAAGGTAGATTCCAGCAAGTCCCCAGGAATTTACCGACGGCAGATTCTGACCCAAACATGGTACCTGTGGGAATCTACCTTACCGACGGTAAATTCTGACCCAAACATGGTTCCTGTGGGAATCTACCTTACCGACATACCGACAGGAAATCGGCGGGAAATTCAAAAAACCTTTTGGCGGGAAATTCAAAAGACCGGGGGGGGGGGGGGAATATCTTTTGGCGGGAAATTCAAAAGACCTTTCGGCGGTTGATTCAAAGCGGATACTTTTCAGCGGGAAGTTCGAAAAAAACGACGCTCTTGGCGGGGGGGAAATTGAAAAGACCGCGCGGAGACCTTTTGGCGGGAAATTCAAAAGAGGGGGGAGACCTTTTTCGGCGGGAAATTCAAAAGGGGGGAGACCTTTCGGCGGTTGATTCAAAGCGCGCGGATACATTTCAGCGGGAAGTTCGAAAAAAACCTCTTGGCGGGAAATTCAAAAGTGGGGGCCTTTTTCGGCGGGAAATTCAAAAGCGGAGACCTTTCGGCGGGAAATTCAAAGCGCGGAGACCTGTCGACGGTTGATTCAAAGCGCGCGCGTGCGCGCGGATACTTTTCAGCGGGAAGTTCGAGAAAAAAACCGCATGGCGGGAAATCGAAAGACCGCGCGCGCGCGCGAAAATTTGAAAAGCGGAGACCTTTCGGCGCGGGAAATTCAAACGGGAAGACCTCTCGGCGCAGGAAATTCAAACGGGGAGACCTTTCGGCGCGGGAAATTCAAACGCGCGCGGTCCGTGATACCGGCGATCAGGATACCGGCGATCAGGATTGCTGTGACACTCACGCATGAGATGTTTTTTTATTAAGAATTCAAGATACATTGTTTACATTGTCTTTTGAGTGGCAAAATTCTGTCCGCGTGTTCGCGGCATCGTTGACACTCGCCGACTTCGGGGTCATTTTTGAGGAATTCGGGTAATTTGTCCCAGGCGAGATCGACGCTGTGTGCAGCGAAGGTGACGATGAATTCCTTGGGTAGATGGGCGATGTCGATGGGTTCCATGGTAGAGAGGGATCCAACTTGATGAAACAGTTTGAGCGATCGTCCGACGGAAGGGAGGCTCTCTCGAAGAAACTTCCTCAAGAGCAGGACATTTCGAAGTGCGCAATTGGGTGAATCGTGGTAAGGGCAGAATGCCGCCACTTTGTTGGCTCTCCTCAGCGAGGGACACGCCACGACGTCTCGTGCATCGAATCCGAAACGTTCGAGCCACTGCTGCTTCTGCTGTCCCTTCACGTAGATGGCGCTGGCGTTGTGCAGAACCGATCGGAGCACGTTCTCCACCTCGCAGTAGGGTACTTCTCCCGTGCTCCAGTCGAGATGATGGTAGTTGCGTTCGAGCCAGGAATTGATGCTTTTGTACCTGGCCGGAAGATCGTACCATGGGATCGGTGGCTTGAAGAGGAAAATCAGCGGCTGCACGTCCGCATTGAGCGGAGTCACTGCCAGTTCTTTGAGTACAAACTCGTCCCGCTGGAAGCCCTGTGTATCCACCACGTACTCCATTGCGATTAATGGCGATGAACGCTTGACTCGAGCCGCATTTATAGGCGGATTCTTCATCCCCTCCACTCTAGAGGCGTTTCCTCACATCCCCACTTATGGGATTGTAGTCTACGATGCGATCGTGCAAGATCAGGCAGTAGGCTGTAGTTCCCGCGGGAAAATTGGATTGATTCTCTAGTTCGATACGAACGTCAACCGGTGCCTGCTTGAGGGCGTCGTTCTGTCTCGAGCAGTCAATCACAATGAGTGGAGCATGCGCGATGAAGTCTGTCTTTGTCAGCATGGGTTCCGCCTCCTTGGCGTAGTACGCAGTCTGGAAGCTGGCGTACATCTCGTACAACTGAGCGTACTGGTTGCGCGACACGTCAAGATTGAGGTTACCGTAAGGGTAGCACTGCGAATTGAGGAACAGTTTCACATTGGTTATTGCGCAGTGATCGAAGCGGCTAGCGTTTGCCGTTCGAACGCCTCGTCGATTCGTTTGCAGCGCGAGAATGACGAAGCGCGGTTTCTCCAGCTGATTCGACGTCTTGACCGTCCAAACGTGTTTCGTCGTGATTGGGAGCATGGGGTATTCGTACAACTCCCACATGCGAAACGACACAGTGATGTCCTTCTCAATGTGACTGAGCAGACGTATCTTGTGCTTAGTTGACAGCATCACGTAAGGCATCAGCCACTCTATTTTAGCGATCTCAATCTTGAATTCCTCGGTGGCGCCATTCTCGAGGGCTGTTTGAATAACTGCATTCGTGTCGTTCCTCGATCGCGTGAGAATCAGCTCGTGCTTCGTGTTGATGACGATCTTGCGGTAGTCCGCGGCGAAGCCGAGAATCATGGCGAGCGGTACGCACACGTCGAAGTATCCCCTGTCGTCCGTCAGTTGCTTCGGCTCTTCGAACCAGCCAGAGTTTTCAACGCTGAACATCTGACCGGGGCTCAGTGATGCGTAGCCCTTCATGAGACTCGTCAGACCAACGTTCTTGCTTCTGTCCACCTCTATGGCATTGATCTCGTAGCGAATTTCCTCAAACAGATGCAAGATGGCGTTGTTAACGAACTGTGTCGCCGTGACGGCATTTCCGTTCGTTTTGCTGAGTCTACCGCAGACGTGTAGGGAGCTTCGCGCCGGCAGAACGCACAGGTCCTGATGCTGAATGGATATGCGAATCTCATCGCTGTTGGCGAAACTCGATGAAGTATAGGGTTGATGCGCGTGAATCTCGTAATGCGTTACGGACTCGTCGAAAACGACGGGCGAGTGCACGTTCAAGGCCTCTTCCATTCCAGCAGCAAAATATCAGGCAAGTTACTCTCTTCCACCAACGACAACTTTGAGTCCGAGGCTTCTCAGGAACTGAATGTTCCGACGTGTTAGCGTTTTCGACACTCGTCGTCGACTGATGCTTGGGCGACATGGTAACGCGCTTTTATAGCCGACCTTGTTGTTGTTGTACACGATACCCATATCTACTTGGCTTCCTTGATGTGCAGTCTGGTAGTGATGATTTCACCGCGAAAATTCACCGGTTCTCCGTCCTGATCGACTATGCGCAATTGCACGTGGTCAATGACTTTGACGGTGATCGGCAGGTAAATGACTTGCGAGGGAACTTCGATGATCTTATATCCTGGCGGTACTGCCGGGAAGAATTCGTGGATCGTGTGCGCTCTGTGCTCGTTGATGTACGCCCCGGACGTGATGTTGCACTCGACTCGCAGCGCGTTGACTCTGAGAATAGCTACCGGCAAGTCCGAGCTGTGAGTTGTATCGGGTGACAGCTCGCGCGCAGCGAATCCGAACAGGTTAGCGATGGAGTCTGCCGGTCGAAAATCCACGCTTCGGTTGCACTTGAGCAAGCTACGCAGCGTGTTGTTGTTGGGCTTGAAGTTGAGGGAGATGCCTTTTCGCCCAAGCACATCCTGCAAGTACTTCTCGATATCTTCGATCTCGTAACTTCCCGTCGGCAACGCAATCACCTCACCACCCGCGTAGAACTTGTTTTTACCGGTATCAATGTTGGGTACGGAGTTGAACGAGAGGAATTCCACTAGCCCGAGAACGTAGTTCTTGCTGGGTGAGAGTTCGATCGGCGGAAAGTACTGCGCCTCCAGTAGAGACGAGCGTCCCGACAGGCTGAGAGTCAATGACTCTTCCATGCTGATGCGTGACTGACTCCGCGTAAACTCTCACAACTGCTTATATAAGAATTTCAGACAAAGATGGCCGCACTCGTACGTGTCGAAATTCTGATATCTCGCGTGATTGTACTTGACCTCGGCGACTCCGAGGTACTTCAGGAGTTCTCGCGGTGGTGGTAGATCGCCGAAACTGTCAAAGTAGACGACGTTGTTGCCGTGCTTTCGATAGGCTACCCAGTGCGTGCCCGGTCCTTCCTTGTCGTCGAGATTTACGATGGCCGATTCGCGATAATGCGGTCCATTCCTCGGCAAATCGTTTCTCATGAACACACCGCGAAAGTGCGGAACGTCCTGCGCGTATTTCAGCAGGTCGGCGTCCGTTAGAGGACGCTTGGGATAGTTGAACTTTTTTTTTTCGCCTCCACGTGTATACCAAATCCCTTTTTGTGAGGCTTGAGGTAGAGCCCCTTGCCGAGAGCGATAGCTTCCATCGTCTCGTTGTGTCGGCGATTCTCTTGCAATTGACGCTCGGCGGCTTTAGCGGTATTCACAGCTTTTGCCACACCCGCAGCGCCACCTACCAGCGCTCCCGTAGCACTCAAGCCGGCAAACAAGGGAATGAGGAACGGCAAAACTCCGCCCACTTTCTCCGGGATGGGCAGCACGCGTGGCACCAACACCTTCTTCCTTCCGCCAGCTTGCTTCACAGCTTGGCGAGCCTTCGTGAGCGCCGATCGAATGACTTCGCGAGAATTACTTCCGGTCGATCGCGAGGCGGCTCTCACTATTTTGGCAAGCGCGATGAGGGGCTTTCGCCTCTTGTTCTTCAGCCCCATACCGAGTTTCGACTTGGCTTTCATGGTGTTTGCCACGACGTAAGCGGCAAGTTTCTCGTCAATAGCGGCGTTTCTTGCAAACACCCGCTGCCAGGCCCTATCTGCCAAAACTCGGTCGGCCGAATTGCGCGCCGCGACGTCCTCACGGTTTTGCGAGTACGCGATATCGTGCTCCTTGCAGGCTGCGTCCAGAGGATTTACACCGGGATCACCGCGAGCGACGCGTTCCGCTAGCTTCGTGCCTGGCCCGCAGTACTGATAGCCCGGTATGTGCAACTCGATTGGAAGCCTGTTGATAAGCTTGTTCAGGACACCTCGACCTGTGTGCATCACTACGCGATCAGTCAGCGAATGAAGTCGAGGGGTGTATAAGCGGGCTATTTATACCTTGACGGCTCAGTCATGGATTTCCGAGAGCAAGTGCACAAGCTACCGGTGATGAATTTCGATGCGCTCGTTGAGGGCGGAAAGCAGGGCACGCGACACGGCGATCTGCTGCCTGCCAGTATTCGCGCAGTCTTCTGCGGTCCGTCAAACTGCGGCAAGACCAACGCGTTGCTAGCCCTCATCACGCATCCCAATGGTTTGCGATTCGAGAACGTCTACGTGTACTCCAAGTCACTGAATCAGCCAAAGTACAAACTGCTCGAGAAAGTGCTCGCACCGCTCGAGGGTATCGGATACTTTGCATTCAGCGAACACGATCAGGTCGTATCACCCGCGGACGCTCGTCCCAATTCCATCATCGTATTCGACGATATAGCCTGCGAGAAACAGGACAACGTCAGAGCCTTCTACTGCATGGGTCGACACAAGAACATCGATTGCTTCTACCTGTGTCAATCGTACGCTCAAATCCCCAAGCACCTGGTGCGTGACAACGTCAATCTGTTGGTCGTCTTTCGACAGGACGAGATGAACCTCCGACACATCTATGACGATCACGTGAACACGGACATGCCGTACGTGCAGTTCAGAGACTTGTGCTCGACCTGCTGGAACGACTCCAGTCACGGATTTCTCGTAATCAACCGTGGCAGTGGACTCGACTGTGGCAGGTACAGAAAGGGCTTCGACAGCTTTGCCATAAATATATCGTGCGCGACGTGATCCCCGCAGTGCATTATGGATGGTCGAAGCGACAGTGTGACGGCTGAGTTCCGTCGCGAGAATCAGACGCTCAGCCAGATGGAGAAAATGAGGGATGCGATTAAGCGCAAGTACATGCTTCTCAAGGCGGACAAGCAAACGATGGAGAAAGCTCTGGACGAAACTTTCAAACCAATCGTCAAACCTCTCGAACGCCTCGTGAATGCCAGGCACACGTTGCCTAAGAAGGAGGAGGTGTCTCGTGGTGATGATGATGAGATGGAAAGCTCCTTCAAAACTGCGTACGACGCGGAGGAAGAGTGGCCGAAAATGACACCCGACGAATGCGTGCAGCAAAAAACGAGCCCCGACGAATACGTGCAGCAGCAGAGTCCCGACGAATATTATGACATGCCGGAAGTGCCTGCGCTCGACAAATATCTTCACATGCTCAACACGAATCGGAAAAAGTATCTCGATGTGACTTATGGGGTTCGAAAGTTACCAGACGGTAGCATGATGATCGGCGACTCACCCATACGTTTCGTGAACGACGACGTGATTGTGGGTGACAGGAAGTATCGATCGAGCGTCGGCTTGCTCGAACTGCTCTTCAGGAAGGAACCCAGTGCGCATCTCGTGAGCGCGGAAGACAAGAATGTCTATGGGAAAATCCTGCAAACGACGAACGCACACAAGAAACACTACAGGTCGGACGAGGTCATTCACAGGCAAAGAAACAGCAAGTACAGGGACTGGGTGGCGCCCTTGGTCGGTGGTGGTACATCCACCGGTAGTGGTATATTGCCTCGGTACAAGGTCGCGCGAAGGAACACGCGAATGGACTACGTGTACTGGGACGACCCGAATGAGCTCGTTGATCGACTGCGTCTGCTGATGGCTGAGCGATCGGCCGGCAACTCGAGTCACGTCAACGAGATCATCTCGATCATCGAGGAGCTGCGTGAGGCCGGTATTGTCATTTAAGCGGGGCACAAGGGGCGCTGCAACCACACTTGAACAATGAGCATCGACGTGTTCGGACGTCAGCTAGGACGAACTGAGGGCGGTACGCGAGGTCCTCCCGGATTCGGATTCAAGCTCACCACCGACGGACAGTACGACGTAGAGGGCAAAAGATTGTGCAACGTTGCCGACGCGAGTGAACCTCGCGACGGGGTCAACCTGAGTCTCGCGAGACGTCTTGTTCAAAGCACTGTGAGCTAACTTTGACGATCTGCAACTGAACATACATATTCTGCAGAATCAAGTGAACGACAGGCTGAGAATTATCGAGGTAAACGTTGAAACGACTCTGGAGTTGGCCACGCGCAACTCCGAGGCCATTAAAACGTTGGACACGCGGCATGGAGCATCGGAGATTGGTGGAAGAGCTGCATAAACCAGCACGACGCAATTATCCACGACGCAAGTTTGACGTGCGAGGACTGGATGAGACGTGGCAGGCCGACCTCGTGGAGATGCAACCGTACGCTCGGGAAAACCGGGGTGTCAGGTATCTGCTCACAATCATCGACGTGCTGTCCAAGCTTGCCTGGGCCGTTCCCGTGAAGCGGAAGACCGGCAACGACGTCACTGCGGCCATGGAACTCGTGCTACGACAGGGTCGAGTACCGAGGAATCTGCAGACTGACCGAGGCAGAGAATTCTACAACGCGTCCTTCAGGAGCCTCATGAGTCGATATCGCATCAATCACTACTCGACGTACAGCAACCTCAAGGCATCCATCGTCGAGCGGTTCAATCACACACTCAAGAACAAGATGTGGCTGCAGTTCAGTCTGCGCGGTTCCTACAAGTGGCTCGACATTTTGCCCGATCTCGTAGCTACATACAACAGCAGCAAACATCGCACTATCGGAATGAAGCCGAACGAGGTGGCCGACGCCGAAACTGTGTTGCTGCAGCCGCGTGATTGTCAAAAGCGCAAAGCGCCCAAGTTCCGAATCGGCGACAAGGTGCGAGTCAGCAAGAATAAGCACGTTTTCGAGAAAGGCTACACGCCCAACTGGACGACGGAAATTTTCACGGTGAGTCGAGTGATGGAGTCGACCGTTCCGGTGACATACAGGCTGAAGGACTACCGAGACAAGCCCATTGCCGGTGGTTTCTACGAGGAGGAGCTTCTGAGAGTCAAGTACCCCGACATGTATCTCGTGGAAAAAGTGTTGAGGAAACGTGGCGACAGAGTCTACGTCAAGTGGCTGGGATTCGATAGTTCGCACAATAGCTGGATAAACAAGACCGATTTGTAAATGGGTTTGAACATTTATTGCAATAAAAAACATTTCACGTTATTTATGATGGATGCTGAATTCTATTTGATTCATCTTGGCCTCGCTGCCGCCCAAGTACTTCAGGAGCAATTGCCCGTCCGTGGCTGTTTGCACCATGTGCTCGTACATCTTCGGATCCTTCACGAACGCGTCCGCGATGCGTTTAGGCAGAAAGACTTGGCACTCCTCGTCGAGGGTGGCTACGGTTCTCAGGCCGTATTTCGTTGTGACTTATCTCAGGTCGGTGACACGGTAGACGCTGTTTATACTCAGCGCTGCCAGTTTCTTCGTGGGCAGGAAATCCTCGAGCAGAGCGATTTTGTTGAGCTTCTCGATGCCGTCCATCGTGCTGATGAGGCAAACGGCCGCAAGCGCGACGCTCATATACCCGCTATCCCCTCCACTGCGCGCGGTGGGGCTCTGAAGTGCCCCCACGGCAACGTATCCGTGGTGTCGGGGAGGAGGATACGTTTGTCGTCGTGAGCGCTGAGCGCCACCTTCACTTGCCTCTCGGTAAACACTTTGTGCAAGCGCGATCTGATCACGCACTGCTGCCTGCGTCAATTTCTCCCGCAGGCAGTGCACAAAGTCGTCGAAGGTGATGCTCGCCTCGACCACCGCCCTCTTCACGCCCTTCACCCGCTTCACACGATCACGGCCCTCGACTCGGACGCTGTACATTTTGCTGCGCAAGCCAACGAATTCCGTCATGATGCTGCCGTTGCACTCGTCCTTCATGAGAAGATGGAGCAGCTGTGAAAGTTGGGCTTGGCGATGAATGCTTCGGCTCCGTAACGTCCGCTCCAATTCCTCACGAGCTTGACATCAACGTGTTTGCGCACATTCTCCATAGTCTTGCCGAACACTGCGTTGTTCATGAGCTTGAAGAGATTTTTCTCGAAGTCGTTTCGCGCCCTCTTGCGCAATTCGCTGTTGAGCTCGATGTAGGGTTTCAACCACGCACTCGGCTTGAACTTCAAGAATCGATGGACGCGTTTGAACTCCAGTCCGTGTTCGAGAGCCGGACTTGCCGGTAGCTATTCTCAGAGTCAACGCGCTGCGAGTCGAGTGCAACATCACGTCCGGGGCGTACATCAACGAGCACAGAGCGCACACGATCCACGAATTCTTCCCGGCAGTACCGCCAGGATATAAGATCATCGAAGTTCCCTCGCAAGTCATTTACCTGCCGATCACCGTCAAAGTCATTGACCACGTGCAATTGCGCATAGTCGATCAGGACGGAGAACCGGTGAATTTTCGCGGTGAAATCATCACTACCAGACTGCACATCAAGGAAGCCAAGTAGATATGGGTATCGTGTACAACAACAACAAGGTCGGCTATAAAAGCGCGTTACCATGTCGCCCAAGCATCAGTCGACGACGAGTGTCGAAAACGCTAACACGTCGGAACATTCAGTTCCTGAGAAGCCTCGGACTCAAAGTTGTCGTTGGTGGAAGAGAGTAACTTGCCTGATATTTTGCTGCTGGAATGGAAGAGGCCTTGAACGTGCACTCGCCCGTCGTTTTCGACGAGTCCGTAACGCATTACGAGATTCACGCGCATCAACCCTATACTTCATCGAGTTTCGCCAACAGCGATGAGATTCGCATATCCATTCAGCATCAGGACCTGTGCGTTCTGCCGGCGCGAAGCTCCCTACACGTCTGCGGTAGACTCAGCAAAACGAACGGAAATGCCGTCACGGCGACACAGTTCGTTAACAACGCCATCTTGCATCTGTTTGAGGAAATTCGCTACGAGATCAATGCCATAGAGGTGGACAGAAGCAAGAACGTTGGTCTGACGAGTCTCATGAAGGGCTACGCATCACTGAGCCCCGGTCAGATGTTCAGCGTTGAAAACTCTGGCTGGTTCGAAGAGCCGAAGCAACTGACGGACGACAGGGGATACTTCGACGTGTGCATACCGCTCGCCATGATTCTCGGCTTCGCCGAGGACTACCGCAAGATCGTCATCAACACGAAGCACGAGCTGATTCTCACGCGATCGAGGAACGACACGAATGCAGTTATTCAAACAGCCCTCGAGAATGGCGCCACCGAGGAATTCAAGATTGAGATCGCTAAAATAGAGTGGCTGATGCCTTACGTGATGCTGTCAACTAAGCACAAGATACGTCTGCTCAGTCACATTGAGAAGGACATCACTATGTCGTTTCGCATGTGGGAGTTGTACGAATACCCCATGCTCCCAATCACGACGAAACACGTTTGGACGGTCAAGACGTCGAATCAGCTGGAGAAACCGCGCTTCGTCATTCTCGCGCTGCAAACGAATCGACGAGGCGTTCGAACGGCAAACGCTAGCCGCTTCGATCACTGCGCAATAACCAATGTGAAACTGTTCCTCAATTCGCAGTGCTACCCTTACGGTAACCTCAATCTTGACGTGTCGCGCAACCAGTACGCTCAGTTGTACGAGATGTACGCCAGCTTCCAGACTGCGTACTACGCCAAGGAGGCGGAACCCATGCTGACAAAGACAGACTTCATCGCGCATGCTCCACTCATTGTGATTGACTGCTCGAGACAGAACGACGCCCTCAAGCAGGCACCGGTTGACGTTCGTATCGAACTAGAGGCTCAATCCAATTTTCCCGCGGGAACTACAGCCTACTGCCTGATCTTGCACGATCGCATCGTAGACTACAATCCCATAAGTGGGGATGTGAGGAAACGCCTCTAGAGTGGAGGGGATGAAGAATCCGCCTATAAATGCGGCTCGAGTCAAGCGTTCATCGCCATTAATCGCAATGGAGTACGTGGTGAATACACAGGGCTTCCAGCGGGACGAGTTTGTACTCAAAGAACTGGCAGTGACTCCGCTCAATGCGGACGTGCAGCCGCTGATTTTCCTCTTCAAACCACCGATCCCATGGTACGATCTTCCGGCCAGGTACAAAAGCATCAATTCCTGGCTCGAACGCAACTACCATCATCTCGACTGGAGCACGGGAGAAGTACCCTACTGCGAGGTGGAGAACGTGCTCCGATCGGTTCTGCACAACGCCAGCGCCATCTACGTGAAGGGACAGCAGAAGCAGCAGTGGCTCGAACGTTTCGGATTCGATGCACGAGACGTCGTGGCGTGTCCCTCGCTGAGGAGAGCCAACAAAGTGGCGGCATTCTGCCCTTACCACGATTCACCCAATTGCGCACTTCGAAATGTCCTGCTCTTGAGGAAGTTTCTTCGAGAGAGCCTCCCTTCCGTCGGACGATCGCTCAAACTGTTTCATCAAGTTGGATCCCTCTCTACCATGGAACCCATCGACATCGCCCATCTACCCAAGGAATTCATCGTCACCTTCGCTGCACACAGCGTCGATCTCGCCTGGGACAAATTACCCGAATTCCTCAAAAATGACCCCGAAGTCGGCGAGTGTCAACGATGCCGCGAACACGCGGACAGAATTTTGCCACTCAAAAGACAATGTAAACAATGTATCTTGAATTCTTAATAAAAAAACATCTCAAGCGTGAGTGTCACAGCAATCCTGATCGCCGGTATCCTGATCGCCGGTATCACGGACCGCGCGCGTTTGAATTTCCCGCGCCGAAAGGTCTCCCCGTTTGAATTTCCCGCGCCAAAAGGTCTCCCCGTTTGAATTTCCCGCGCCGAAAGATCTCCGCTTTTGAAATTTTCGCGCGCGCGCGCGGTCTTTCGATTTCCCGCCAAGCGGTTTTTTTCTCGAACTTCCCGCTGAAAAGTATCCGCGCGCGCGCTTTGAATCAACCGTCGACAGGTCTCCGCGCTTTGAATTTCCCGCCGAAAGGTCTCCGCTTTTGAATTTCCCGCCGAAAAAGGCCCCCACTTTTGAATTTCCCGCCAAGAGGTTTTTTGTCGAACTTCCCGCTGAAATGTATCCGCGCGCTTTGAATCAACTGCCGAAAGGTCTCCCCCCTTTTGAATTTCCCGCCGAAAAAGGTCTCCCCCCTCTTTTGAATTTCCCGCCAAAAGGTCTCCGCGCGGTCTTTTCAATTTCCCCCCCGCCAAGAGCGTCGTTTTTCTCGAACTTCCCGCTGAAAAGTATCCGCTTTGAATCAACCGCCGAAAGGTCTTTTGAATTTCCCGCCAAAAGATATTCCCCCCCCCCGGTCTTTTGAATTTCCCGCCAAAAGGTTTTTTGAATTTCCCGCGGATTTCCTGTCGGTATGTCGGTAAGGTAGATTCCCACAGGAACCATGTTTGGGTCAGAATTTACCGTCGGTAAGGTAGATTCCCACAGGTACCATGTTTGGGTCAGAATCTGCCGTCGGTAAATTCCTGGGGACTTGCTGGAATCTACCTTACCGACCGTCGGTAAAGTAGATTCCTACATGGGGGGGAACCAGCATAGGTACACTACTATGTAAAAAGTAGGAGAATAAGGGAGGGAGATAGTAAGGATCGGAGAAAGACTGCGTGAAATGGAGTGCGCGGAGGAGAGAAGGAAGGGGGTGAGGGAGAGGAAATGAAGCGAGGGGCGAGAAAGGGGAGGGACTGGTGGGGAGAAGGTTAGAGGAAATGGAGAGAAAGATGGAGTGGAAGAAAAGCGAGGAAAGAAGGAGGAATTTCATAATAATGGAGGCTACAAGGGTGGGAACGATAAAACAAACGCTAGAAAATGTGTTGGAGAGAATAGGAGCGACGGGAAGAGTGGAGGGGGCGAGGGAGATTAAAAAAGGGCAAGAAGGAGGGAAAGACATAATGATAGAGGTAAGAATGGAGGAAATAGAGGAAAAAAAAGAGGTAATGAGGTGGAAAAAGGAGCTGAGGGGGAGGAAAGAAAGAATTGAGGACGACTTAACGTGGAAGGAAAGGAGAATGTAGTGAAAGTTGAAAAGAAAAGGAGAGGAAGATGAAAGAAGGGGGAAAGGGGGAGGTGGGGTATGGGAAGGTGATAATAGTGGGCGGAGTGTCGTATTAGAATGAGAAAGAGGAAGTATTGAGTGACTGGAGGGGAAAGGAACGGGGGACAGGAAGAGCAGAGGAGAGACGGCAAGCGGAAAGAGGGGGTGAAGGGACCAGGGGGGTCAAAAAACGATTAGAGAGGACGGAGAAAAAGGGCGAGAAAAAGAAAGGAAAGGAAGAAGAAGGGGGGAGGTGAAAAATAGCGTTTTGGAATGTGGCGGGTCTTACGAATAAGGATGAGGATTTTTGGAAGGGATTGGAGGTTTGGGAAGTGGTAGTGATGGTGGAGACGTGGATGGAAGAAAAAGGATGGGACAGAATAAGGGAAAGATTGCCGAGGGGGTATACATGGATGGCACAGTGGGCGGTGAAAAGAAATAGAAAAGGGAGAGCAATGGGAGGGATGGTGATAGGGGTGAGGGGGGAGATGAAAGCGCAAAGGAAAGGCGGCGTGGGGGAGGAAGAGGGGATGATGACGGTGGAGATGGAAGAGGGGAAGAATCGATGGGCAATAATCGGGGTGTACATAAAAGGAGATATGGAAAGGAAAACAAAGAGGCTAAAAGAATGGATAGAGCGACAGGAGGGAAGGAGGGTAATAATTAGAGGGGATTTGAACGCGCGGACGGGAGTGGAAGGGAGAGGAGGACGGGGGAGGGAAGGAGGTCGAAAGACGGGAAAGTAAATGCGGAAGGAAGAAAGCTGACAAAGGTGCTTGAGGAAACGGGGTGGAAGATTTTGAACGGGAACATAGAAGGGGATGAAGAGGGAGAATTCACATATACACGGGGAAGGGGGTTGACGGTCATCGACTACGCATTAGGGGACAGAAAAACAAGGGAAGCGGTGGAGAGGATGTGGATAGGAGACAATGTGGAGTCGGATCACCACCCGATAGTGGTGACGATTGAAAAAGGGAAAAGGGAAAGAAAGAGTCAGAGCAAAGGGGAAAGAACAGTAGGAAGTGGCAACTGGACGGAAAGGATAAGGGAAGGGTACAGAAGAAGACTGGAGGAAGTGGAATTAGAGGGACGGGACATGCGGGGTTTGGCCAAGGAGATAGTGGGGAAAATGAAGGAGACGATGAAGGTGAGCGAGGAGGATGATAGTAGGGCGAGGAGGGTGACAAGGGAAGGATGGTGGGACGAGGAAAGTAGAAAGAAGAAGAGGGAAATGAGGGAGGAACTACGGAAAATGGAGGAAAGGAAGAAGCACGACGGAACGGTACAAGAGGAAGAAAAGGGAGTACAATAAGATGTGTGAGAGAAAAAAGGAGGAAGAACGAGATAGGCGAATCAGGGAGGTAGCGGAAGCGAAGACGAAGAGGAAGTGTGGAAGATAGTGAACAGGGGAAGAAAGAGGAGGAAAAGAGTGGAGGATGGAATAAAGGCGGTAGAGCGGAAGGAATACTTCAGGGGGCTGCTAGGTAGAACAGATAGAAGAGGGGAAGGGGGAGCAAGAAGGGAAAGAAGAGGAGATATGGAGGCGGGATTAAGAAAAGGGAAATAAGGATGGCGATACAGAAAATAAAAGAGGCAAAGGCGATGGGGAAAGACGAAATTCCGAACGAAGCGTGGAAGTGGGGAGGAGAGAAGGCGATTGACTGGGCTTGGGAGATCTGCAGGAGGGTGTGGGAAGGGGAGCCGTTGGCCAGAGGGATGGAAGGAGGGAATTTTAGTACCAATTATAAAAAAGGGAAGGGCGAGAGAGTGGAAGAATACAGGGGGGTGACGCTGATGCCGTCGCTGTATAAGGTGTACGCGACGGAGTTGGCGAAAAGGCTGGAAGAGAATACGGAGAGAGTAGGAGCGGTGCCGCAGAACCAAACGGGAGTCAGAGCAGGAATGGGAACGACAGATTATATATATATATATATATATATATATACACTTCGCACAAAAATTTAGGGAGCAAGAAAAAAATCCAAATTTTTGGGGGATTTTCAACAGGCTGTAACTCATACAAAAATGGTCGTACAGCAAAAAAAAAAAGCAAATTGTAGCTCTAAGTGTCTAGTTTTCGGATCTGAGTTTGAAAATTTTTTTTTGAAAATATTTTTCGAATAATCATAAGAAAACCACCGAAAAAAAAATGTTCGAAATTTTTTTGGTTCTTTTTTTTAATCTACGGACGTGGAAATTTTTTTTTCGACTTAACCTCTATATGGACCGGATAGCTTGTTTATTCAGCTTTAATTTGTTTTTTTAAAAATCTCGAGACGAGCGTTTCTCGCTGAGATATCGGTGTTTGAATGGAAAAAGATCATTTTGTCTTTGATTACCAATATCTCAGCAACCAATGATCGCACAGAAATTTTGAGGTTGGTTTCAAAAACTTGAATAAATTCTCTACAAGGATTGGTAATTGAATTTTGAAAAAAAATTTTTTTTTCAATCATTACATGAATTTGAAAAAGCGACCAAAAAAGGGCCTTTTGTGGTTTTTTGGAAAATCAAGCGCCCAATCAAAAATATTGTGGAAACCACTAATGTTAAGTGTGCCTTTTACTGTTCAATATACCCACAAAAACCCTACGAAGTTTCAATTTAATCCAGCCAACCGTTTTTTTTTCCCACTTGATCGAATTTTTGAAAAAATTAAAGGAGCAAGAATTTCGCTCTGAAAATGTCACAATTTTGATCAAAAATGAAAAAAAAAAAAAAATTCATTTTTCTCTCAATTCTGTATTAGTGACTTGGAAAATTTTTGAAAAAAAAAAAAATCGAAAATTTTTGAAAAAAAAACTTGCCTTGGGGGTCAACTTTTAATTTATTCAATTAATTTGTGACTAGGAAAATTAAAGTGCGGAAGAGGAAAATCGGTGAGAAAGTGAGTCGCTACATTTCTTTAATTTAGGGCCAATTGAAAAAATAAAATAAAAAAAAAAATTTTTTTTTCAAAAATTTTGGAATTTTTTTTTTCAAAAATTTTCGATTTTTTTTTTTCTTAAATTTTTCAAGTCACTAATACAGAATTGAGAGAAAAATGAAAAAGTTTTTTTTTTTTTCATTTTTGATAAAAATTATGACATTTTCAGAGCGAAATTCTTGCTCCTTTAATTTTTTCAAAAATTCGATCAAGTGGGAAAAAAAACGGTTGGCTGGATTAAATTGAAACTTCGTAGGGTTTTTGTGGGTATATTGAACAGTAAAAGGCACACTTAACATTAGTGGTTTCCGCAATATTTTTGATTGGGCGCTTGATTTTCCAAAAAACCACAAAAAGCCCTTTTTTGGTCCCTTTTTCAAATTCATGTAATGATTGAAAAAAATTTTTTTTTTCAAAATTCAATTACCAATCCTTGTAGAGAATTTATTCAAGTTTTTGAAACCAACCTCAAAATTTCTGTGCGATCATTGGTTGCTGAGATATTGGTAATCAAAGACAAAATGATCTTTTTCCATTCAAACACCGATATCTCAGCGAGAAATGCTCGTATCGAGATTTTTAAAAAACCAAATTAAAGCTGAATAAACAAGCTATCCGATCCATATAGAGGTTAAGTCGAAAAAAAAATTTCCACGTCCGTAGATTAAAAAAAAAACCAAAAAAATTTCGAATATTTTTTTTTCGGTGGTTTTCTTATGATTACTCGAAAAAAAAATTCAAAAAAAAATTTTCAAACTCAGATCCGAAAACTAGACACTGAGAGCTACAATTTGCTTTTTTTATTTTTGCTGTACGACCATTTTTTTATGAGTTACAGCCTGTTGAAAATCCCCCAAAAATTTGGATTTTTTTCTTGCTCCCTAAATTTTTGTGCGAAGTGTATATATATATATATATATATATATATATATATATATATATATATATATATAACTATTTGATAGGGAAGCAGGTGGGGAAGAAGAGAGGAAAGCTCATAGCAGCATTCATTGACCTGAGAGCAGCCTTTGACTCGGTAGAGCGCGGAGAAATAGCGAAGGTAATGGCGGAGAGAGGTATAAGGAAAGGGTTAAGGGAGAGAGTAAAATAAATATATGGGGAGACGAGAGGTAGGTAGGTAGGTAGGTAGGGTAAAGGCACGGGGGAGACAGGAGAAGTGTTTTGGACGGAGAAGGGGGTAAAACAAGGATGCCCTTTAAGCCCGGCGGTATTCAATATAATCACGGCAGACCTGGAAGAGGAGCTAAGAAAAGGGGAATGGGGAAGAATTAAAATAGGGAGAGAAAAAATATTCTCCCTAGCGTGCGCGGACGATGTGGTGGTGATGGTCGAGAGGGAGGAAGACATGGAGAATATGATCAGGAGGCTGGAGAGGTACTTTGAAAGGAAGAAGCTGGAAGTAAACATGGGAAAGACGAAGGTGATGAGGTTTAGGAAAGGGAGGTTTAAAAAGAAGACGTGGAAATGGGGCGAGGAAGTGAAGGAAGTGTGTGTTTAAGAGGAATGGGGAGCAAGGGGCACAGGTGAAAGAGAGAATAAAGAAGGCGGGGACAGTAATGAGACAGGTGTGGGGAATAGGGAAGAGGGATTTCGGGAAGGATGTGGGAAGGAGGATGTAGCTATTTGACACGCTGGTGTGGACGGTGTTGGGGTATGGGGCGGAGATCTGGGGGTGGGAGGAAAGGGAGGCAATGGAGGCAGTGCAGGAAAGGTATATAAGATGGGTGCTGGGGTTAGAGGAAATGAAAAGAGAAAAAATAAGAACGAGAGCAGCAAGAAGTGCATAGAGATATGAGGAAAAGTTAGAGAAGGAGGGAGGGAGTGAATGGGCGAGGAAATGCTGGGACCAAATAAGGGAAAAGGAGAGGAGGGGGGAACCAGGAAGGTCAGCGTGGGAGAGGAGGAGGGAGGAGTGCAGGAAAAAAGGGAGGCGGAGGGGAGAGGCGGAATAAGAACAAGAAAGGAAGGGGTGCGGGAGAATAGAGGCGGAGGACAAAGAAGAACAGGAAAGGGAGAGGTAGAAAAGGATAAGGGGATCGAGGTTTAATGGATGGTACAAAGAGGTAGTAACAACAGGGCCACCAGGGTATTTAAAGAGAGGGTGGGTAGAGGAAAAGGTACAGGAGGGTAGCGAGGTTTAGGTTAGGGAACGAAATGAGAGGGGGGCGATATTGGGAGACGGAGGAAGAGAGAAAATGTAGGATGTGTGGGGAGGAGGGTGAATCATGGAAACATGTAATAGACAGGTGCGGAGGAGGAGAAGGGGAGGAAAGAGGGATAGGAGAAAGGGTAAGAGAAATTTTGGATGAAGGAGGAGGGATGAAAAGGAGAGGATTGGATGAAAAGGTTGCAGGAAAGGAGGAAGGAGAGGAAAGAGGAGAATTATGAGAGAAGAGGAGAGGTAGAATCGGTATGAGAGAGGAATGGACTGAGAGGGGGAAACGGAAGTAGGGCAGCAAGGAGAGGAGCGAGCAGAGTAGGTTTAAGTAGAACTAAGGCGATGGCGTAGAATCAAGTAGAATTAAGGCGAAAAAAAAGAGTAGAGCGGCGGCGCGAGCGAAAGAGAGCGAGGGGCTGGCGGAATAGGATTAAGGATAGGTTAAGATAGTGTGTAAATAGTAGGGTATAGAAGTGTAAGCGGCGGAATTGTGAAAAGGAGGGTGACGAGACGGAGGTCCAGGTGTAACCCTAAGGGGACGCAATAAAGCATTACATACTAAAAAAACAAGAACGATGAAATACTATTTAAAACAAATTTATAAATAACAATTATAATTTTCTGGGTGTAGGGTCTGAAATTTTTGGAATTTATGAAAAAATATGTACTTCTATTGGCAGCAAAAAATGTTTAGATTAATTCCGAACTTTTCTCTTTCAGATACAACATTATACATGTATATGTACGAACGAGGCGAATCGTCGAAAGAACATATGGCGTATGGAAACGTCGGTTTCCTTGCTTATCGAGAGGGCTAACGACGAAGCTCGTCTGCTCGACTTCAATTGTCGTGGCTTGTGCCATGCTGAACAACCTGGCTTTGCGGTTCAACGATGTATTGCTGGAGGAAAATAAGCCTGATGCGGTTCACGAAATTCCTGCGAACCCACCTGACTGGCAGCCTGTGGACGGGCATGTTGCTAGAGATGCCCTAATCGCAAGAATGTTTCGCTGAGCGTGGCTGTAAACTGGAACTCCGTGTACACAAGTGTGCGGCGAAAAAAAGTGTTGTACCAGTTTGTAAGTTTTTCTTTGCTCATATTTTGAATAATGGGGGAGACAAGAGAATAACTATGGAAAAATGATCTTATTATCCTCGTATCTCCGAAAATTATTCGTTCGCCTAACGCGTACATTACCCTCTCAAACTTCATGTATACTTGACCTTTTATTTGACACAATTCTATAAAATCACCTTTATACCCCAGCGTGTCAAGTAATGCTTAAGATAGTTCTATCGTTACATTCAAATCGAAGAATAGTGTTTCAGTTTTTCTCACAAACAAAATGGTTTGCGGGCTTAAGTTAATTCAGAAAAGTTGTTGCAAATTGACTAAAAAATAATATACTCCAAATTCAAAGTCATCCAAGGTGATATATACTTCCTGTATAATTACAAACATTGCGAATTTTTTTTTTTGAAAAGCTAAATGAAGCTTCCATGCCGTTGCATAAAAATATATGCAAAGTTTCAGAAGGCTTCACCGAGTAGAAGCCAAAATATGTATTGATGTAAACGCAACTTTTAACACGCTCTCTTGTGAGAGACTACCGAAAATTGGGATTTTCGCCAATAAATATCTGAACTTGCGCTCGGTAAAACCTTCCAAAATTTATTACACACGTGCAGATGATATCAAAGAAGATTTATCAAAATGTTCAACAAAATCTTAAGAAAACGATATAACGATAGAACTATCTTACATCAAAATTAACTTTATTTTTATGTAATCGAATAAGATTAAATATAAATTGTATTATTTTACAAAAATTATTCGCTTTCGTGATGGAAATGTTTTATTTTGTATTGTTTTTTAATCACAAGAATTTGTACATAATTTTCTATTCCTGAATAAATGAAATTATTTCAATATAAGCGAGATTTTTTTTCCTTTCACCACTTATCAATGGGCACATTTTTATAAATGTTGAAACATGCTCAGCTTGGGCAGAAGATCTAACACGAGAATAAAATTTCACCAAGAGTCGTGCAACAACGAAAATTAAAAACAATTTGAAACAGCTAATTGAGTTTTTTTATTGCAATGTATTTATACTTTGCAAAGTTTCACATAGCATTTTTGACTCGAGGATATGTGCGCTGATGGAGTGCAGTGACAATAAGTCCTCCGCATACTTGCATTGAGGTTCAGGAATAAAGAAAACAAATACTTTATGAATCTATTGTACATATATTTGTATTTAAAAAATTATATTTATATATTTTTATCACATTAGTACTTTTTTAAAATTACGTTTGCACTTGTGTCTTATTGTTTAATGAACATAAACTTAAATGAAATAATGAACGGAAACTTATTATTTGTTTGTTTCTTTGGCCAACAGCGACTCTACCAACTCGGCCGCTGCTTTTGCAGCTCTCAAATCGTATGCATTTTTCGGTTTCGCTAATTCGTGTAAATCCTCTACTTGACCTTTTTCAAGAAGAAAATCTCCGATTCATGTTTCATGATTGATTGCAATCGACGAGTTTTCAGCTCTTTTTCTTCGTCGTCCGAGTCATGTGCGCTGCTCGCTCTCTTGGATTTTCGTGCTGTAATTAAGTGCTGAATCAAAATCTGAATGCAATTAAATTGCATAACTGCAATTTTACTACAAAATGACGATTAATCATTTAAATCATTAAATGATGACTTAAGTTGAAGACGAAGTAGATGGCCTCCTCGGGTGATGTGTGTTAGGTTGGTCAACTTGTGATGCTGTGTGCTTTATTTCAGCTGCTTCATTAACCCCTGCAGCGAGCCATGCAATGCCTTGTATTACATAACTGTGTGCGTCCTCAGTTGGCTCATACGCGTTTTCTTCATCCAAGATTTCCAGCAGAATTTCGTCTGTGTCGTCGACAACGACTTGATTTTCTCGCCCTGAAATGTCAATATTTCCATATTTCATAAATTATTTGATCAAATACGTTAAAAGGGGAAAGTCGTGTAAACGTATGTGTTTTTACAAATAAATGGAATACTTTATTGAATTAATGTAAAGGATATCTGAAAGTATTTATTCTATAACAATTTGTCAGGATACTTATTTTGTATATTTCGAAATAAGCTTTATATTAACTCAATCAAGTATTCCATTTCTTTACTGAAAAATCTCGAAAACTATTACGTTTACATGACTTTCCCCCTTCAAATATTTATGAATCTTTGAATAAAATGTTCTTACGTTTCAGAGTCTCTTCATCGAGACTTGATGAAATCATCGTGGGCGCTGTTGTCATCAAATTTGGCACAATCATGCTGATTTCCGGATCGACACTAGCCGGCGCCGATGGTAGACCACCGCCCGTCAAACTTTGCTTTTCTTTAGTTAATGCATGCTGCTGGCCTTGCTTGAAATTTGTCCATAGTTTTTTAAACTGCTTCACAGATCTCTAAAATATTGAAAAACTTTAATCGGAATGATTAAAAAAAAATTACATTGAAGATTAGGTTTTTAATACCGGCTGCAAAACAAAAGCAATGTTTTTTTACGAATTCTTTCTTAATCTTTTCCAATTAAAAGCGTGAGAGCTTTTTGCCTATTGATTCTATTTAAAAATAAATATATAAACAGGGACATTTTCTTACCTGCTCGGTAATAATCGATGACGAGTTGTACTCTTCACCAATTGCTTCCCACGCCTCTTCTTTGTCTTGGAGACTGGATGCAGAACTCATCTTATTTTCCACTGTTTGAGCATATTTTTGTAAACATTTTACAAATAATTCCTTTTCAGTCGCGCTGTAATTCCGATTTTTGTATTTTGTGGCCATTTTTTCTGGTAATATCAAAAGTTGTCGCACAATATTCAAACTTATTCAAAATGACCGGCGTAAACAAAGGAGATAAAGGAAACTGTGTAAGCATTGTATTTAGAGTATGGCTTATGCAATTTCAATAGGGCAGAAACGACATGAGAGTTCGAGACAACTAAATGTGCTCATTGATTGGCTGTTCTAACGGAATAATGCCCGGAAAAACTCGAACCTCGTATAAGATCGTCTCAAGCATTGCCTCATCTAACGTGTACTTATATAAAATAGGCAAATGCTTTGGACGAAATTCTTATGTAAGGTGATCTTACTTGCCACCTGTGAATACACAGATCTCAAGACCGTCTCAGCAGTTTAAGACGATCTTACGTGAAATGATCTTGAGAAAGGCCTTAAGGGACAACACCACTGTGACGGCTTCAAAAAATCGATTTTTTGAAAACCATCTAGAAAAATCTAAAATACATTTAAGATTAAGATGCCGTTGGACCCAGGTCGAAAAAATAATTATTTTCGGAGATATTGAATATTTTGTGGAGCGGTGCAGCGCTCCGTGACGCTCGGGGTCCCGCGCAGCTGCGCGCCTCAGGGTCGGCAGGTATACCGGGCCTTTCCCAGGTCCTGCGGGTCTTTCCCAGGTATTCTTTTGCCTGCCTTCACAAAAACCGGCTATTGTTATAAATATAGTTTCGAAAAAAAGCTATAGGTGGCGATAATTGAAAAATTTTCAAGGCCGGTATAGGGATAGCGTCAAAGCGTCAGTTTGCGAATAGAAGCGACGCTACTCGTGTCTAAACGCTCCGAATCGTTTCATTTATAAATATCGAACGCTCAGAATTATTCTTTGCACATCGAAATGGATAATCCGAAAGTGTACGCGGGGAAAAAGGGAACAAAACGGAGCTATGTGACGAGGAGTCGAACGAAAATTTCGAATCGAAAACCTCCGAACCGTTGTAGCTCCGAAAATAGGTCTGCAGAGTATGTGAGCACGTCGGCGAAAAAGTTAAAATCGTCGGACGATTTAGAGGTCGGTGGTACTAACGATTTCGGTTATCGTATAGTACACCTCGTCAATGCATTGAACATTATATCGACGTTAGTGAAGTGCAAAGTGTGTGATCGCGATATAAAGTTTACTGAAAAAAGTTTGCGCGGACTCCGATTCAAAATCGAGGTCGATTGCGGTCATTGTGAAAAAGTGCAAATCAATTCGTGTCCTATGATTGACAATGCACACGAAATAAATCGTCGGATCTTATTCAGTATGCGTCTTCTTGGCGTCGGTTTGAATGGCCTGATGAAGTTTTGTGCATTTATGGACCTACCGCGCCCCATATTTCAGTCTTTCTACGATCGAATCTTAAATTCGATTTCGATTGCCACTAAAGCTGTGAGCACAGTGAGCAAACAAAAGGCTGCACTTGGGGAGGAGACAATTTCGTTGGAAAATGGGGTGGAGGACGGAATTATCGTTTCAGGCGACAGATCGTGGCGTAAGCGCGGTTTCAGCTCGTTTTTCGGCATAACATCGCTAATCGGCTGGTACACTAAAAAAGTGATCGACGTTATGGTGAAATCGAAATATTGCAAAGCTTGCGAGCATTGGGAAAAAAAAGAAAGCATCGCGGAGTACTGGGAATGGAAAAGTACCCACAACGATGAGTGCCAGGCGAACCATAGCGGCTCCTCCAGAAAAAAGTAAGTCGACTCAGCTGTCGAAATGTTTCAACAGTCTGAAGAGCTCTATGGCATAAAATATAAATATTATATTGGTGACGGCGATTCTAAAACGTTTCTGGGCATATCGAATAGCGATCCATACGACGGTTTCGAGATAAAAAAAAAGAGTGCATCGATCATGTCCAAAAACGTATGGGGACGCGCCTCCGCGAAATCGTGAAAAAACAAAAAGGATTGTCTGGCAGAGGAAAGCTTGACGAGTTGAGCACATATTACGGCTTGGCTATGCGGAGGAACGGCGATGATGTTGAAAAAATGAGGAAGGCAATTTGGACAACTATGAAACATAAAATATCCACAGATAGTGAGCCACAACATGACGATTGCCCAGAGGGAGTCGAGTCATGGTGTTTGTGGCAGCAAGCGGTCGCAAGCGGTAATATTTCTGAATATCGCCATAAGCCGCCTCTTCCTGAGGAAGTATTGGAGGCAATTACGCCAGTCTTCGAAAATTTGAGCAGAGACGATTTGCTGCAGCGTTGTTTGGGCGGCTTCACGCAAAACAACAACGAAAGCTACAACAAATCAGTTTGGGCAATAGCCCCCAAGTGTCAGTCCGGGAGCAAAAAAATCGTCGATATTGCAGCTGATATCGCGGTATTATTAATCAATGATGGCCTGAGAAGCCTCATGAAAGTTTTGGAGACGTTGGGGATAACTATCGGCCCAAATTGTTCCAATTTTTGCGTTGAAACCGACACAGCGCGGATCGAGCTGGCGGAGCGCTCGCTCACAGACGCTGCAAAAGAGGCAAGAAGAGCCTCTACAAGTTCGAGAAAAGATGCTAGGGACAATGATTTGCTTCTTGAAGGTCAGCTATATGGTGCCGGCATCGCTCAGTAAAGGTGAAAATTTTTTTTTCCAATTTATCCCATAAATTAACAAACCTAAAACTTTGAACGCGTTTTTCTCAAAACCCCTTTTTTGAGTGCGGCACGCAGCAGAACTCGAGCAATTTTTATCCGATCGACTTCAAATTTGGACTGCATCAATAAAACTAGGTTATCTAAAGAAGTACATAGGATTTTTTCGATATCTCAATAATAAAAAAAGTTATAGCCTATTTTCGACGAGAAATTTTGCTCGAAAATCGTCCTTTAATTTCAAAAGCGTGCCTATTTTTTAGAAATCAATATTTTTTCAAATCCCTGTGTACTTCTCTTCAAAATATCATATTTTTAACGAAAACACTCGGTATTTTTTTTCAGATCGACTTTGAAGAGAGTTCTGCTGCGTGCCGCGAACCACTGCAGAGGCAACAGTACCTGACGCGGGAGCTTCCCCAGCATCACCATGGGGCGTGAAAAATTTGAAATTTTGTTTTTATGTATCTTCAATAAACAACGAACAAAACAAAAAAAAATTCGAATAGCTCTTTTTTTCCCACAAAAAAAAATTCTTGAAAAATGACAAAAAAACAGGGGGTCACAGTGGTGTTCTGCCTTAAGTATGGATACTAGAGTAAAGGAGTCTGCACGCATATGGCGGAATCGTCGAAAAGTGGATCGTGAAAGTGATGAAAGATCTTGTAGTTCGAAAAATATCCGCAAGCGATACTAGCGCCTGGTACAGAATAGGATAGGCGGATAGGATAGGTGCGTGAGGACCGGCTTAGCAGTGTTTGTGACATACATACAGTGACGTATTACTGTCAGTTACTATACATGTGAGATTCCATGTATGTCAGTTACATACAGTTTACGCTGTTACGCATCTTTGAATGATATTTCGGTATTAAAAGATTTTATAAAATCAAAATAAAAAGACCATCCAATAAAGGTAAGAACTAAACCTTAATATTATGTTTATGCAATTAATTCGCGGATTAGCGAAAATATTGATAAATATTGACATCGGCATGTGCAACCACATGTTCATTCATTTTGTCAAATCGTTTGTATTTTTTTATGGCACGCTATCGTCGCCGAATTTAATTATACTTTCCATTAATTATAATGCTGTTAGAGATTTCTTTGATACAGCAAAAATGTAATGCATGATGCTTGGACAAAAAACGTTTTTTAGGTTGAATATGGGAATCCTTTAATATAAATAACCCTCGCTCCTATTTCGTTAAAATGTATTACCTATAATATTTAATTGGATTTATTTTTTTTAGCTTCGCCATGGGTAAATATTGCGCTTACCCCGCATGTCCCTTCCATCACTATAATAGGTAGTTTTCTAATATTTAAGTTGTTGCCCCGCCTGGGGTTTAGAGTCGGTTCAGTTGTTGGTTGGTTTGAGGTTTGATTTAAATGATATATTCCTTTATTTCGTTTTGTAGCGACTTAAAAAATAATATTTTTCTTGGAAATCCAGTATGTATGTACGTATCCTGTAAGTATCCAGTAATATTCACATTATGGCTGTTTAATCGTACATGTCACCGTATAAAAATGAAACATTTACAGTATAGATCACCTCCAAATGAAAAAATGACTGAAACATTATCATTTCATCATTTAAACAAAAGCATATCGATATTACTCTTCAGTATTACAAGCTGCGCTAATAAGAAACAA
Source organism: Ophion obscuratus (assembly GCA_964007375.1). NCBI lineage: Eukaryota > Metazoa > Arthropoda > Insecta > Hymenoptera > Ichneumonidae > Ophion > Ophion obscuratus. The sequence continues at coordinate 50,099,362 of OZ023314.1, forward strand.
ATATACGACCAATTGCGGATCGACAATTCAAAATCACCGCGCGGACAGAGCCCGCAGTGGTAGCGCCGCCAGGCGGGTACAATCCGCGAATCGGTCATTACTTTCACAACCATTTCGCCAGCATTGCGTTCGGGCTCCTTTACACTAGTCTCCATGGTCTTAAGACTCGACTGTGAATACCAGAGATTAGTAGGGAGATGTACAACGCTCCCCTTTTCGGCGTGCCTCGGAAATAGCGCTAGATCGCGGCGGCGAGTTCGGAAATATGATTTTGTGTGCATCGCCTCTGTCGAGGTTGCAGATTCCCTTGTAGCCGCGCGAATCATGATCACCGCTCAAGTCAATATCGCAGCCGGCGCGCACACGAATGGGTAGCTCGGTGTGGGAAAAGTCTCTGCCCCTTGATCGCTCGACAGGCAAATGGAGCAAGGTTTTCCATCCGATCGAGCTCGTCATATATGTGTGCATATGCATTAAATGAATTTCAAAGAGAAAACCATAGTAGATGTACTAGAGCGGTTCTAACGCTGGGATCTCAGGGGGGAGCGGGGCGGCGGGGTCCAGCGCGGGGAAGCCGAGTGCCTGGTGGAGGGGGCAGTCGTCCGCGGGTGTGCGGTGATATGGATGGGGTATGCCGGAGACTTCTGCGGTGGAGGAAGAGTCTGAAATGGGAGAGTGGGTATGTTGCGTAACATGGTGGGGGGTAAAAAGAATTCTATGAATTAAAAATATAGAACAATCGTTTATTAATAATAACATTTTACAATAATGGTGTGCGTGTGTGCGTGTGTGTGTGTGTGTGTGTGTGTGTGTGTGTGTGTGTGTGTGTGTGTGTGTGTGTGTGTGTGTCTGTGTGTGTGCGTGTGCGCGCGCGCGCGTGCGTGTGTGTGTGGGTGTGTGTGCGCGCATGTGTGTGTGTGTGTGTGTGTGTGCGTGCGTGTGCGTGCGGGCGCGCGCGTGTGTGGGTGTGTGTGTATGTGTGTGTGTGTGTGTTTCCGTGTGCACGCGCGTGGGTAAGTTTGCTGAGTTTTGCCAGCGACGTCATTATTCTGAAACAAAAGACAAACAATTTTTTTTTAATTTTTAAATTTATTAAATTTTTTCATTTAAAAAAAAATCAAATGATTGATGCTAAATTTAAAAACGATACATACATCAGCTGAAGATCCGGCAGGTCAAACATATGCCGCGTTCGACTATTTGGTAGAGCGGATACCGACAGTGACTGCAGAACATTCCTCTCATCGCGGCGTAGCGTTCTCGGTAATGGCCGGCAATTGCTGTTGCTTCCACAAACATGTGCCTATCCTCGAAGAAACATGTTGTGCAAAATTTTTCTCGGTCGTTTTCCGTAATGTAAAAATAATTGACGCAGTACACGTTCTGCGCATGAAGGACCTGATGACGCTGTCGCACACTTAACGCGTTCTCTGCAAACTCACGACTTTTGCCAGTGCTGTTACTATCATAACCGGAATCCACGAGCTGGAGATCATCGTCCGCATCATCCATGTCCATTTCTCCGTCGTGGTCGTCGTTGCCGTCGTCGTCGTCATCATCGTCGTTGTCGTTGATAATGTTATTTTGCAATTGTATATTGTAGCCGTCAGCGATTTCCATTTGTTGCCCGTTATGGGCTTCACTAGCCGTAGTCGGAAACAAATTCAGAGGGGCTGAACACGCACTACCTAAGGTGATGTGCTGCAGCGAATATTGGCAGTTCCTGCACCACAGTCCCCTTATGACACCATAACGGTCTCGACAATGGCCATAAACGCGGGTCACTGTTCCGAACACACCATCCATGTCAAGCATGCATGAAAGGCAGTACATGACCCCAGCACATGGGGTATAATATGACACCGTGATGCACAACACCGTTTCCCAGTTCAAGTTGAACATGGTTTGCACGTTCAAACCAATTCTTCGTTGATCACAGGATTCATCATCTGGGTCACTGTGATACCCAGCTTCATCGCTATCACGATCCATTTCCTCCTCGTTGTCGAAATCCATCTCCTCCTCATTGTCGTCGTCACTATCACGATTCATTACAGCAAATTCCATCTCCTCGTTGTCGTCATCGTCGCTGTCATCGTCGGCGATGTCTATCACCTCGATTTCTGCATCGTTGCGGTTGACAATTTCAAAATCTCCACTCACTTGATCGTTGATGATCATATCACCGTCGATGATTTCATTCACTTCATCGTCAGATATTTCAATAACTTCGTACACTCGGGCAGCCATTATTGCACACTTTTCTTCAAGTAATTTAAAATTTTCTCCTTCGAAAATTTCACACCGGAGGATGAAAACTGGAATGACGGAAACTGTCGCCCGAAGTCCTTTTCAATGGCTGCACTCCATTGAATTGTAGTATGGTGGGGGTGGTCTGTAGGATGTGTAAATGGGTTTTTTCCTTTCAACATTAGTCGGAGCATGTAGAAAAAATTGACCTTCCAAGATGTTGCATCCTGGCCAGGGATTAACGAAAAGTTTTTTTTCTTAACTATCCCTCTAGGGGCAGGCATGTACTATCCAGAAAAGGGACACTTCATCGTGGAGGTGGAAGATAGTCAAACTCATTACGCTTCGACTTTTACGATCTCCGCACAAGAGTCTAGGTCATGGAGACTTAACCGGCTTATTATAACGAGCATCCTAGTGTCTTCACTATGGAAGGAAACAGTGCTCCAAACAAAAAAATGTAGCTCGTCGAGGTCTTTGTTCCCATTCCGAAAGATCATGTTAAGTTGTCACATGTAAGTTCGCCAAATCTCGCCGACTCTTGACACAGGTTTTAACAAGTCGGGGTTGAAGCTTTTTTTTCATTCACAGCGCCTCACGGTGGGAATCTTTTTATAGCTGGAATATTCAAAACATAGATGAAAACAACGTATTTCTTGGACAAACTATCAACTTTAGGGATCTATCGTCTTTAGCCTCGGTGGACCACTTGAGCAGAGCTACAGGGCCTCATAAAATAAATATTTTAACTCGATGCATCCCGACTCGTTATTTTTGTCTCGTTTCCCTCGGTCAATGTATACCAGCGCGTTATCGGAAAATCTGTTCTTATCGGAACATGGAGCAGACCCCTACTCCATGGTCGAGGTGAAATCTAGCCAGACTCATCAAGCATTGATTTTTATGATCTTCACACATTTTCGGATTACCATGAATGCGCAACTTGCCTCCAAAACATAGATGAATACGACGTATTTCCGTGGGAAAAAAACGATTAACTCTAGGGGTCTATCGTCGAAAGCCTTTGATGCCAATGGAACACTTGATCACAGCTGCAGGATCCATAAAATACACCTTCTAACCCGATGCATCCCGACTCGTTTTCTATGTCGTTTCTTCCTCGGGCAATCTATACCGACACGATATCGGAAAAAAGTCTGGTTTTTTCCCGAGATGTAGGGGAAAGCTGGATTTTTTTTCATTCTTCCGAACGGGGAGTCATTTTTTATTATCTGCTGCGCTCCAAACTGCCCACACTTTGAACGAAGCAGTCAGTCAGCTAACATCGCGGAAGTCGTATCCAACTTATTACTATGGATAACAACATTGAACAAAGATTGCATGATCAAGCCGTGCTTTTAAGTTCATTCGAAGATTTTACTGCGTGGGAGCAACGGTGCGTCGAGTTCATCGAAGTGTTAGAAACGCAAAGCCTAACTAAGCGCCCGCGCTTGGTAATTGGACATCAACAGTCACTGATAGCCCAAATAGCGCGTCTGGAAGGATTGAAGAATACTGTATGCAGCCGTTTTATACACACGGGCGCAGGGCATGGTGATCATGGATTAATCTGGCGTGAGATTGACACATCATTCAAGAGTCGAATATTGACTGGTTCTGTAATCAATCGCAGTCACATCGAGCCAAAACAATTTCTTAATGATGCTCGGGACCTAGTGCTTCAACATGTACAAAATATTATCTGCAAGCACAACAGTATCAAAGTTAATACGGTGTTCAATGGTGAATTCGCGAGTGGAGATAAACATGCTAATAAAAGTGTCAACACGCGAAACTGTGAACTCTTTAACACGAGCGATTTGAATTAATGGTATGAACAGCGTGTTATTGAGCCCACTTTAACCTCACTAGACGAATTTCAAGAACGAGACAGTGGCTGGGCTCTACGGAAAATACTTAACCTCACGATAAATGTGAATAAGTATAATCCGATGCGTGCTGGGTGCTCCATATCATTACCGCAGGAAATAATGTTGAAGAGGGCTGTGGTTAACATCAAATCCAATGATAACGCATGTTCCGCGTGGGTAGTTGTCGCTGCTCTATACCCAGCCGAACGAGACAGTGCCCGTCCATCTTCTTATCCGCATTATTCAACTGTACTGAATCTCCAGGATATCGAGTTCCCGGTGAAGATACATCAAATTAAAAAATTTGAATTTAATAACAATGTATCGATCAACGTATATACCACCACTACCAAAAAGGACATTGTTCCAATACGAGTCACTCAAGACAAGAAGGAAAAGCACATCAATTTGCTGTACATGCAAGATACTGAGGACAGCAATGTGGGGCACTTCCTATGGATTAAGAATCTGTCGAGACTCGTGAGGGCACAACTAACCAAAATGGAGCATAACAAATATATCTGTGATCGGTATGTAGTTACCATAATATATATATATATATATATATATATGTGTGTGTGTGTGTGTGTGTGTGTGTGTGTGTGTGTGTGTGTGTGTGTGTGTGTGTGTGTGTGTGTGTGTGTGTGTGTGTGTGTGTGTGTGTGTGTGTGTGTGTGTGTGTGTGTGTGTGTGTGTGTGTGTGTGTGTGTGTGTGTGTGTGTGTGTGTGTGTGTGTGTGTGTGTGTGTGTGTAATTATATATGCTTGACGAATTAAACAAGACAATATTTTTTTTTGCAGGTGTTTGCACTACTTCGGTTCCGAGGAAAAATTGCAATCGCACGAGGTCGATTGTGGGGGCGATAAACGACTGTGCAATTCGACTACCAAACGACACCAATAAGTGGCTCCAGTTCAGCAACTTTAGCCGGAAAGAGCGACATCCTTTCATCGTGTATGCTGATTTGGAGTGTGTGCTGGCAAAGACCGATGGGGAGAACCTGGCGAAAGATATGTATCAACATCACGAAGTATTTAGCATCGGATACTACGTGCCTTGTTCGTATGACGATTCATTATCTTCATATCACTCGCGTCGCAGTGCTGATTGTGTATCGTGGTTTGTCGAAGAAATAAAAAATCTAGCACTGAGGATAAAAGAAATTTTCTGCGACAACGTGCCAATGGTATATTTAACACCGAGTGAGTGGGCTAGTTTTCGAGCAGCGACTCAATGTCACATATGTAAGAAACCATTTGCGCAAGAAGATGTACGCGTTCGAGATCATTGCCATCTGACTGGACGCTATAGAGGCCCTGCCCATTCCAACTGTAACTTAAATTACAAACAGACATTTTTCATTCCTGTAGTTTTCCACAATTTATCCGGCTATGATGCGCATTTTATAATCAAGGAAGTAGCCACAGCGTTCGAAGGAAGAACCAATGTGCTTCCAATTACAAAGGAGAAATACATCTCCTTCACGAAACATGTTGAAATTAAAGACGATTCAAAACATAGGATCCAATTGCGCTTCATCGATTCGTACAAATTCCTCAACACCAGTCTCGACAAATTAGCCTCATTTTTGACCGAGGACAAACTCAAAATTTTACGCATGCAATTCCCAACTCTCTCAACAGACGATTTCAATTTGCTGACGCGAAAAGGGGTCTTCCTTTATGAATATATTGATGACGTGACCAAGCTAGACGACACTTGCCTACCACCACGTGACGCATTTTATAGTTCCCTGACAGATGCTACAGTATGTGAGAGCGAGTACGTACATGCTGAGAAAGTTTGGGAGCGGTTCTCCATTCGAACGCTGGGTGACTATAGTGATTTGTACTTGAAGACAGATGTCTTGTTATTAGCTGATATTTTCGAAAACTTTCGAAATACGTGCATTGAGAGCTATGGCCTAGATCCCGCGTATTACTACACATTGCCGGGATATACCTGGGATGCAATGCTAAAACACTCGAATGTCAAGTTTGAATTACTAACTGACATCGACATGGTTTTATTCGTTGAGCGGGGTACACACGGTGGTCTCAGTCAATGCTCAAACCGATATACACACGCTAATAATAAGTACATGGAGTCGTTTGATCCATCGAAAGCATCATCATACTTGATGTATTTTGACGTCAACAATTTGTATGGATGGGCAATGTGTCAACCCTTGCCATATGCAGATTTTCGATGGGTCAACGACGTGTCCAATTTTGATCCATCTTCCATCGCGCTAGATTCACCGACAGGCTACATCCTTGAAGTCGATTTGGAATATCCCCAATCTCTACATGATGCGCACAAGGACCTGCCGTTTTGTCCAAACCATGAAAAACCGCCGGGTAAGCAGGGGGAAAAGCTGTTAGCAACCACCTGTGATAAAAAACGCTACATCATTCACTATCGAAATTTACAGCAGCGCTTACGCCATGGACTTTGCCTCACGAAAATCCATAGGGTCTTACAGTTTACACAATCCCCATGGCTGCGTTCGTATATTGAGTTGAATACCCAGTTTCGAACGCTTGCCAAAAACGATTTCGAAAAGAACTTATTCAAATTAATGAATAATGCGGTCTTTGGCAAAACGATGGAGAATGTGCGCAATCATGTAGATGTAAAGCTTTTAACAAAATGGGAGGGCAGGTATGGCGCAGAGGCAATGATTGCGAAGCCAAACTTCCACAGCCGAAGTGTTTTTTCGAAAAACCTCGTTGCCGTGGAATTGCGTAATCTCGAGGTGAAATTCAACAAGCCGATATATGTGGGTATGTGCATACTCGACATATCCAAAACGTGCTTGTATGGATTTCATCATGAGTATATGGTACCTCTGTATCGAGATAAATGTAAAGTCATGTATACCGATACGGATAGTCTCATATATAACATTGAAAGCGATGATATATATGCCGACATGAAGCGCGACATTTCAAAATTTGATACGAGCGATTATTCAGCGGACAATAGGTATGGTATACCGCTCATCAACAAGAAGGTACCCGGTCTCATGAAGGATGAATGTAATGGAGCAATTATGACCGAATTTATTGGACTTCGATCGAAAATGTACGCGACACGTGTAGAGGGTAAGAAGGACACGAAAAAAGTTAAAGGTGTCAAGAGTAGCGTTGTGGCTAGGACAATCACGTTTGACGACTATGCTCGATGCTTGAATGAAGAAGTTGAAATGGAGCGTAGTCAAACGTGCATTCGATCAAAGTTGCATAGGGTCTACACCATCCGTGAGACAAAAATCGCTCTGAGCCCACATGACGATAAGCGGTATATTATACCTGGGACCTCCGATACCCTACCATGGGGGCATTGTAGAATACCATCGTAAAAAATTATGTAATTTTTTTTCTACAACGTTGATTTTTTTTTTGTAAAATTGTGTACATTTTATGAATATTGATGTATAAAACTCGTGAAAATTGTGTATATATTTTGTTCACTCGATGTAAAACTTGTTAAAATTATGTTTGTTGTTGTAAATATTTAATTATATAAGAATTGATTTATTATTTTTCTGTAAATAAGAAACGGACTTTTTATAATGCCATGTGTTTATTCACTCTATCCATCTCCTCGTACCCACGTTCCACGAAAAAGGGATTATCGACGGCCAGAAAGGGAAGAAAAGCAAGCCTGCTGTGGAGTCGGTCAGAGGCCTTGGAGGGGATACATGCGGAGGCGACCAGTAGTTTAGGTCGAAAGTCATAAAACATATTTATTTTTCCATTTTCTTTATTATCGACTACAAATCGGATTTACTTATCCAACTATTGTGGCTATTGTCGAAACCTAACCATTTTACAAACATCCGATTACCACGCTTCTTCAACACTGCTTCAATGAGATAGATATCGGGGTGCTTGACCCTGAGAAGCTCTTGTTCGTGGAAGCCACCGGCGATCGGTTCATCTTTATGGTCCTTTAAGTCGTACGTTACGGGATGAGTTTTTTTCACACGATATATTGTAAATATTTCTGTTGTCCAGTTTGGGGTGTAACCCTTTTCGAAAATAGTCTTAAATTTGCTGATTCTCACTTTATCACCAACGGCGAATTTTGGTGATGTTTTCATTGGAGTCTTTTGAAAACTTGCTGCAGTTGCTTCTCATTTTCCGCGTTGACATTTCTCGGCTTCATCTTAATGGTACGGTGTACAGAATCATTATATTCCGCTACTAGCTTATCAAGAATATCGATCCACTTATAATTACCGCGAAGACTAAATTGCATCCACATCTTATTTTTCAATGTACGATTAAAACGCTCGCAAATGGATGCCTTCAAGTTGCTATATGTTGAATACATGTGAATATTATACTTTTTCATAAGGGCCTTAAAGTCACAATTGTAGAATTCTTTTCCCCGATCGACGTGTAAGTTCTACGGTATGCGTCCCTTAACGAGTATCGACTTCATTGCGGCTGCTGCATCTTTGCCATTCTTACTCAGCATTGGCATGGCCCAGGCGAATTTTGAGAATGTATCGATGACGGTGAGAAGAAATTTGTGTTTAGAGTTTTGACGCGCGTATGATGACATATCGACGAGATCGGCTTGCCAGGTTTCGTCCAAGCCACGGATGTCCACATGCCGACGCGGATAGTTTCGTCGAGCAGGCTTATGTAGCTCTAGCACGAGAGCGCTCCTTTTCTCGTTCATTTTCCAGTCCACGCAGTCGCGCATCCAATTCAGCAATGACGTGTGAATTACGTATCACCAAATCTTGTAGAGTTTTGACATTGGCCTCGAGTGTCTTTGCAATGTCTCTTATCGTAGCTTCAAGCCCGTTAACCAATAACTGACTACTCTCATTCATTTCTTTGCGGATGTTCTTAATGATAGTTGGGGATCTCTTTTGTAACGCACTTAGAGTGATAGCGTCATCTTCTCCTTCCGGATTTGCAATGTTACACAATCGTTTCTGCCCCAAGTCATAATGACCGTCTGCGGTAATTCTGAAGCCAATCCCAGGTCGACCTGGAGGACCTTGCTTACCGTGGAGTACACTCCTACTTGAATGACGTCCAAACACATCGACACTCATGATGAGAATGCCTAAATTCTCCGATGTTGAGTTAATAAATGATTTCAGCTTCACGCAATTCCTCGATAATCGATATAATTTCATTCGCATGGGCCGAATTTCCGGCTGCTTGTGATGCCAGAAGTAAGCGAAGACGATCTACTAGCTCGTTTGGATTGTCCCAATAAATATAGTCCGATTGCGTGTTTTTTCTAGCTAGCTTATACTTTGGCATACCCTGTCCCACATGATGATTAACTATATTTGCAATATAAGGTAAATGTCCCAATTATTGAACAGCTAAGGATCTGGGGGATTGAATTCGGTGAGAAAAAAATATAAAATCAAGAAAAAACCATCGCTTTCAGGTTCAAATGATACTTTGATATTTTTACTTTCGAAAAATCACCCTTTAAATTATTTTTAAATGATTTTAAATGAAAAAAAGAATAACAATGTGAAGAATGCAAATGTCCCAATTATTGAACACTGGAAGTGCCTATGTCCCTAATATTGAACAGGCATGTCCCAGTTATTGAACACTCTCGAGAATTCTTTTTCCGTTCTAAAAATATTATTTTGGGTACAATATTGAGAAATAAAAGCAAAATGAAACACTTAAATAATCTTTTGTTAATCATGTAAAAATATAAAAATATATATTTAGTCTCTTTTGAAAGGTTTTTGGTTCATTCGCATTTGGTTTGTTTTTGCTTTTCAACTCGAACTTTATTTTCTTTTTCTTTTCAGCTTCCTCGTTTTCATATTCTGTTTTTGTTTGATTTTGTCGCAGCTTGGCTCCCTGAAATATCGGAGAGCAAAAAATATTGAACAGTAAATTCATATTTTTAGGTTACATTTAGGTTATATTCTCTTTTTACTTTCCTTTTTATGTTTATTGCACGAAAATACAAATGAAAAATATATTTGACGATCTTAGAGTTATTATTAAAAGAATAGAGGTAAGTTTATTCAGGAACTTACAGTTTTTGTTTGAATAAATCCGATTCACACGATCTGTCACACGTTAACTGTCTCGATGTTTTGATGGGTTTAATGACGCCAACTTAGAGAATTCGAGTGTTCAATAATTGGGACACACTGCATTTTCTATGTCCCAATGGTCGAACACCGTATTTTTTAACAAATAATTAAATAAAGTTTTTTCATAAAAATTGTAATTTGTAAGAAATTTTCTGAGGAACCTGAAACGCCTTTACTTTTTGAGATGCGACAGTTTTTGAATTTGTTATGCCCTTACGCATGAAGCGGCGCGTCTTAGCAAAAACGATAAGCAGTTACCACGAGACGTCAAAACGAGTCACCGTTGCTGATTAGATAATTTTTTTCTCTATTAATTAAAGCTTTTTTTGCATAAGTAAGGTAACATTTCGATAGCTAAAAGTTCCATATATGTAATGAAATTTTATAAATAAGTAAATGCATGCAGGTGAATGAGAAATAATTAGAATACAAGATAGTGTTCAATAATTGGGACCTGTTCAATAATTGGGACATTTACCTTATGTGTTGAATTTGTGGCTGGTGTTACGTCGTATAGCCTCACTAGGCTTATGAAATTTTTTGAGCGCATTCGTCGAGATTACAATCTTTTCATAGCTTTTCAAATCGTCCGGTGTGAGAGTTTCGACATTGGGCACTGTTTTGAACAACAGCTCTGTTAATCCAACAGTTTTCGCATAACTCGCATCTCCCACGCAAATATGTTGAGAGTCGAAAATTATCGGAGAATTACCAATCATTAATTTGTTGCTTGCGAGATTCCGTACACCATATAATAACATCCAAGCTTGCCTTGCTGTTTGTTTGTAATAGCAGGATATATTCACGGATCAATTCATCGACATTTTGCGAGTCATCATCATCATCCTCATATATTAATTTAAATGAATCATGGGTTTCACTCTTGAAGGAATCTTGTGCCTCGTTCTTCAATTGATGTTTCGCACTATTTAACGCATCTCCTTCTTCAACAACATCACTCACTTTTTCATCCTTAATTTCCTCCTTCACCACCTCACCGTTTTTATATGACACCAATTTCTCCAATGGTCTCACGATAGGCTTAAAGACATCTTGCATTCTCTGCTCATCGCTATCTTTTCCAATTTTCATCATCCGATGCTTTCGTCTGATTGCATCGCTCGCCTTGACAATTTCATGCAATACATCTTTTTCTCGCAACAGTTGTTCGCTCTTCATGTTGTCACTGCCACGGCATGCACAATACTGTCGCTTCAACTACCAGCGATGTGTCATTTATCAATGGTTAGAAAATAATCAAAACCCTGTCTATATCGACCTTCGTTAATATCGCTATCCTTATCAATCGTGACAAATGCATACTTGTCGGAATTCCAGCATTTCACGCACATGTTTTTAAAGCACGTATAAGTCATATCCGTATTAACATGATCGTTGTAGACGTGTTGGAGATTCATATCGTCCTGCTTGAAAAGGACCACGAAATTTGCATTATATCTCACGAGATGTTTTGGAATACGAGTGTACGTCTGACAAAGATAAAAACTGTCAACAATCTCGTGTCTTCCCATGGAAAAGAAGGCCCGAACATTATCCTGCTTTTCGCATGCTATATCATCAAAGATGAATATAGAGTTGGATCGTGCTTCACTTGGTGCTATCACTTGTTCATGCGCCTCGAATGGATGGTATTCAACTCCATTCACAGGTTTGAGTAATTGTTCGAGCAACTTATACTTTGGCTGCTTCAACGATTTGGAATACAAGTAAATGTTCTCAAATCTCAAACCATTCAGATGGATGATGAGAGTGAGCAAAGCGTTGGTTTTCCCATAATTCGATGGACCGCAAAATAGTGCACGTATGCTATCTGGCAATAAATTCCCATGACGTTTTTGTTTCTTCTTCCTCCCTCCGTCTTCGACAAACTCGTCGAAATTTATCACGGGGAGTCCCCCTTCAATAGTTTACTTCTTGGACGTCATCTCACACACGACTAACGATGAAATCATATAAATAGGATTCTTATAGGGATTATCAATCAGTCGCATATTGTCTTTAGACATGATCGTGCATGGCAAGAGCGGTAAAGGTTTAGTCAACCGCCTAATCAACAAACTCCCCGTTGAACTACATCTGCCTGGGTATCAGTATTGTGGACCAGGCACAAAGTTGGTCAAGCGCCTTGCTCGTGGTGACCCGGGCATTAACCCATTGGATACGACTCGCATTTATCACGGGGAGTCCCCCTTCAATAGTTTACTTCTTGGACGTCATCTCACACACGACTAACGATGAAATCATATAAATAGGATTCTTATAGGGATTATCAATCAGTCGCATATTGTCTTTAGACATGATCGTGCATGGCAAGAGCGGTAAAGGTTTAGTCAACCGCCTAATCAACAAACTCCCCGTTGAACTACATCTGCCTGGGTATCAGTATTGTGGACCAGGCACAAAGTTGGTCAAGCGCCTTGCTCGTGGTGACCCGGGCATTAACCCATTGGATACGACTCGCAAACAACACGATATTGCGTATTCGAAAAATCCGGATAATCTTGAGGCAAGACATTTGGCGGATAAAGTGTTGGCTGAACAGGCTTGGCAACGTGTTACCGCGAGAGACGCTAGTATCGGTGAAAAAGCCAGTGCTTGGGGTGTGGCAAATATTATGAAGACAAAGAGAAAATTTGGTATGGGAATGAAGGCCCGTAAGGGTGGCGTTTGTTTGAAAAAGATAATTGGCGCTGCAAAGAATACAATGATTCAAAGTAATGATCCGCATAAGATTATTAAATCAGCTCTAAAGGGTGCTCGTGCAGCTGTAAAGATGCAAGGTGGTAAGGTACGCACACCTCGGGTTCTACCTGTACCCCATAAAATTGGTGGTTCATTACCGTTCCTCGTGCCCATTTTTGCTGGTCTTAGCGCTGCGGGTGCTTTGTCGGGTGGTGCGGCTAGTATAGCTAAAGCCGTAAATGCTGCTCAAGCAGCTAAACGTGAATTGGATGAAAGTAAGCGTCATAATCGGACAATTGAAGCAATTGCATTAGGTCGGGGTCTACATCTGAAACCATATAAGCAGGGATTGGGCCTTCATATCAAGCCAAAAAACTAGAAGTTACGCTACCTCACCGACCCCTCACCGACCGCGACCTACTTAAATATGCAAAAATCCTAAAGATTCCACATTTTCGCGGAGTTTATATGTGCGACACATTGCCAGCGAGCGGACCTCTCAAATGTGAAGCAGCAATTGTAAATTTGGATGAAAATACCGGTCCTGGAATGCGCTGGGTCGCTTACAAAAAGACTGGATGGAAAGTCATGTACTTTAATAGTTTCGGCAATCTTCCACCTCCATCCGAACTCATGAGATATTTTCGTGTTGGTAGCGTAAATTATAATTATAAGGGATATCAGGAATATGATACGATTGAATGTGGACATTTGTGTCTCAAATTTCTTTGTCGACAATTGCAGCACAAAGACAAATTTCCTCCCTATATATACACTATATATAGGGAGGAAATGATGTGGGGAATTCAGTTGTTAATTTACCAGCATCATGGACGAAAGTTTAACATTGACCATATCTGGCTCATCGGACATACTCGAGGAGCAATACTTCCCCCTCCCCCCCATCGAACTCTCGCCACACAAAAATTATACTCTCGGTCTCGTGGAATTGTTAACCTTCAACTCGATTCCCAATATCGATGTTGACCACGATAAACTTTACGTGGGAGATGAGGTGTTGACGATACCTACGGGCAGTTATGAAATAGAGGATATTGAGACGTTCGTACAAGCAGAGCTCTCACGTAAAAACATCAAAATCAGCATTAAACCCAATAATAATACGCTACGCAGTGAGATCGAGTGTGATCGTGATGTAAATTTTGAGCCGAAAGATTCTATTGGGCATCTACTAGGCTTCACCGCACGCAAATTGGAAGCCAATAAAAGACACGAATCGGACCTTCCTGTAGCCATTCTCAAAGTGAACGCCTTACGCGTTGAGTGCAACATTACCGCTGGTGCCTATATTAACGGACAAAAAGTACACACAATTCATGATTTTTTTCCATCTGTGCCGCCGGGCTATAAGATCATTGAAGTTCCCTCCCACGTAATTTATCTGCCAATCACGAGCCGAACAATTGACGCGATACAGCTTCGCATAGTGGATCAGGACGGTGATTTGGTAAATTTCCGCGGTGAAGTGATCACCATACGCCTGCATATAAAGTCGTGATGGGTATAGTTTTCAATAGATCTTCCAATAACAATAAACGATCATGGATCAAAACAATCAGTCGTCGGCCAGCGCCCAAAGTGCTAACACCTCAAAACGTGCTACTCCTGAAGAGTTTGGGTTTCAAAGTGCGTGGCGAAAGCGTGTAAAAAATGATTTAGTCTGTACTCTGTGCATCTGTTGCGTGAAATGGAGGAAGAAATTGTAAACATTCAGGCGCCGGTGGTCTTTAATGAATCCATCATCCATTGTGAGATTCACGCTCATCAGCCATATGCATCTTCAACCTTCAATAATAGCGATGAAATCCGTATTGCCATCCAACATCAAGACCTCTCCATCCTGCCAAGCAAGAGTTCCCTACACATATGTGGGAAATTATCCAAGCGTGATGGGACGCCGACCGCTGCTACAAGTCTCGTCAACAATGCCATTTGTCATTTGTTTGAGGAAGTGCGATATGAATTGAATGCCATAGAAATCGATCGTAATAAGAATGTTGGCATTACGAGTGTAATTAAGGGATATTCATCTCTCTCACCGGCCAAAAGTTCTATGCTCGAGAACACTGGATGCACTGGGTGCATTCCGCTCAGCATGCTCCTCGGGTTTGCCGAAGATTATCGTAAAATTGTCGTAAATGCCAAGCGCGAGTTGATCCTCACGAGATCAAAGACCGACGACAATGCCATTGTACAAACAGCGCCCGAAGACTACAACAGCCGTTCGACGATGGTGTTCCAACGAATTTCGTATTTTTCCACCATGTATACTCAGACTTGGAAAAAGTCTATGCTGTTGTATTTTCCACCTTTGTATGTCATCTAGAGACGATGATCACGTGCCGCTTGCCGCATTCGCTCGAACGTTTCTAAATCTTCATCGAAGGCCTTCACCAGTCGCGCTGGTAAGAAGACAGTAAACTCATCCGCGATGTCCGCGAGGTAGCGTTTTCCAAACTTGGTTTGTACGGCCCTCATGTCGGAGATTCGATGATCCGAGTGAAAGCGGAGTTCTGACAGCTTCTTTGTTGGAAGGAATTCCGCTATCACGCTGACTTTGTTGATACTCGAGAGATCCATTTTCCCCGCACTTTCAAAGTTCTTTTTGAAGAGATGTGAATGTCACGGTGGAATACTGCAGTCTGAGCTTGGACTACGAAATTATAAGCTCCTTCATAACCCTCCCACTTAAATTTTCAAACTTCTCCCCACTTTTCCAATCATGAAAAACAGATTCAAACACTTTCGAAGAACCTCGTACGTGGAGAATTTCCCCCACGACATTTCTTTAAACTCCCAAAAAAAACGGGTTCAAACACGTTTGAAGAACCCCGTACGTGGAGAATTTCCACAGCATTTTTCACATTCCCGACGTTGAAGTGGGAGGCCATCGATGTGATCTTCCATCTGTGGTGTATTATAGTGCTCCATGCATGGAAGATAAGATATCACTTCACTATCGTTCCGATGATGTTCTGGCAAACGATCCCACAATAAGCCAACATATTCACCCCAATATTTTAGGAGCAAAACCTTTGGAACCTGTTCGAGCTCGTTTTTGGTCAAGTCCAGGGGGTGCTTGGCCGGATGCACTGCATACATACTCGCTCATCTGAACATCTCGACGTTATATTTCGTAATGAAAACGAGTTCTCGATACATCGAAACATTTTTTTCCCGAGTGCAGCTGTGCTCCGGTGGCCCATCTGGGGTCAAAAACCCTTTGACGATAGATCTCTAAAGTTTATAGTTTTTCCGAAAAATCCCGACTTGTCAGGACCTGTCTCGGGTGTCGGCGAGAGTCGTGGCAGGAGTGGACACGCATACAAATATTTTAAAGATTTCGGAAACGAAACCAAGCGCATCACACCTGCATCACATAAATAAACAGCTTTGAAAAGCCGTCCCCTTCATGTATCGCTTCAAATTAACGAAATTTTCCTACCCATATATGACCATTACATGCACACATAGTGTGTGTGTGTGTTTTATTTTCACACGGACTAAATAGTGTAGAAAGAAAAACACTGCATCGATGCTAATCTTTTTTATGTCTATAATAAATTAGGAGATTTATGGGTTTTCAACGTTCACTTACCTCTACCTGACCCCCGCCCCCACAAAACACTCGTCGACAGCGGCTTCCCCCTCCCGACAGTCGCTCTTCGAACCACATGGCTACCCCCTCCACAGAGACCCATGGCATGACGTCACGTCCCCGCGCTGGACCCCGCCGCCCCGCTCCCCCCTGAGATCCCGGCGTTAGAACCGCTCTAGTACATCTACTAACCATGTATCGAGAAAATTGTTTTTTCTCAGTTGGCCGTTTATGCCGAGAATGTGGGTTAACAAAAAATTAACGACAAACCGCGTTGGAAAATAAAACGCCGACACGACATGGAAGGTTCAAAAAGAAATCTTGAGCCTTTGGCGCGATCGATACTGCGTTTTTTTTTTTTTTTTAACACCTTATCGATCTACAGGACCAACTGCATATTGTTTTTTGGAAAAAAATTCGCTGCATATTGTTTTTTGGACCCCAAAGTATTATTGAAGACAAAAGAAAACGATTTTTCCAAATTCCTAGAGTGGTGTTATCCCTTAAAGAAAAGAAATTGATTTTTTGATCGTTGTAAATGTGTATACCCTCTTAAAGACTTTAAGGCGTCTGGACACCTTGGCCGACCGGAAAATGGGTATATTTAAAAAAAAATAATAAACTCGAAAGTATGGGCCGGAATATTTTTCTTTTTTTACACAACGTCAGAAAGGGCTTTAAGTATAACGTTAATTAATTTCCGTTCAAAATATTTTTTAAATGGCGCCGTTATGCACATTACCGCGGAGGCCCTCCGCGCGATACGCGCGGTCGTTGTCCCAGTTGTTACCCAATCATGACACATTTGCAAAAAAAAATCAGCTCATTCGTGAGTAGTGTCGCGACAATGTAGCGTAGCGGTTTTTTTTCGACCATTGAAAAAAGTTGTGGTGAGCCGAAGAAAAAAATTTGTATTTTTCACCGAAATGATAGCTCACCATAATTTGTTTAATGGTCGAAAAAAACAGCTACGCTACATTGTAGCGACACTACTCACGAATGAGCTGACTTTTTTTTTCTTTAGATGTGACATGACTGGGTAACAGCTGGGACAACGACCGCGTGTATCACGCGGAGGACCTCCACGGCAGTGTGCATAACGGCGCCATTTTTTAATATTTTAAACGGATATTTATTAACGTTATTCTTAAAGCCCTTTCTGATGTTATGAAGAAAAATAAAACTATTCCGGCCTATACTTTCCAGCTTATTATTTTTTTTTTAATATACCCATTTTTCAATCGGCCAAGGTGGCCAGACACCTTAAAAGAATCTCGCACGTGTTAGCGAAAACTGGCAGAAAATTATGAAGCAACTCGTCCACGTCTTTGATGTTCGCTATTTCGCTGTTCGCTATTTTGAACCATCGCTCGTTTGACTATCTGAGATATACACTTTCGAAGTTTGTATCCTCGATATATATGTCTTTTTGCTATAGATGGTATTACCAATATTAGATACTCACGTCTTTCTATTTCGGAGGTATGGATGTTCTAGATTGTTTGAATCCGTATTTGTATGACTCATACTGCAGACAATCTGAACACACGTTTTCGAATAAATGAGCTCTCGAATAAATAATCCTTTGGTGTAATAGTTATTCAATTTCGTGATCGGTCGAAGGATAAAATTTTGAATAATTTACAGTTCGATACTTTGAGTTTATAATTCTGTCATTTCGAAATCTTTGTCGTTCAATATTTGGCCTTTCAAAGTTTTTACCCCCATCCCAATGTGAAATGTGTTGAAAAGAATGCCGAAACACACTTATCCAATGTGAAATGTGTTTCGAACAAAACGCCGATCGAGAAAGTCTCAAAATTCTCTTTGAGCTTTTCTCGATCGTTTCGGCACTTTTCTTCAACAATTTTTTTAATTAATTTTCTAAGGGGGAAAGTAAAAACTCATTTACGTATTGGGGGAAACATTTATTTTTTGTCATATTTTCCAATACTGTATGTACCGAAATTTGGAACGCCCGCTCGTTTTGAGCAACTTCAACATGCGTCCGGCGAGCCTAACGACTGCGAATTCGGTCGCGTCGACGATACCCGCGGCGACCGTGCTGCGGCCGCTCCCCTCGTTCGTACCGCTGTTCTTTCGATGGTCGTCCCTTCTCGCGCGCTTGGGCTCACTCGGGTGCCTCTTGCCGCTGCGGCTGCTGCTGACGACCACTTTTCTGTTTGTTGCGGCGCCAAAATTTCTTCTTTGTAACTGTAAAAAATAAATAATAAAATGTACAAATCAAATACACTAATCACACAAATTAAGGGATATTTAAAAAATTCCAAATTTTTGGCTGATTTTCAACAAGGGATATCTCGGAGAAAAATGGTCGTACAGAAAAAAAAGGAAATTATCGCTTCAAGTATCTAGTTTTCAGATCTGGATTGTAATTTTTTTTAACGTGGGCGGTTTTCTTTTAATCATCCGAAAACCAGCGAAATTTTTTTTCCATAACTTTTGCTCGTTTCTCAAATGGTCTGTGGATTTCAACGAATTTTTTTTATCATACGACTATAAAAGCCTTCTAGACAATTCAATCAGCTTTAATTTTACCTTTTAACGAGCTCTGTACGATGATTTGGCGCGGAGTAATCGTCGATCGAAGGAAAAAAGTCCATTTCAACTTTGACAATCAATTACTCGAAAACTAATGATCGCACAGAAAATACAAGTAGAGTTTTGGAAACTGCAAAGTATTCTCTACGACGTGCAATTTGAGGCTGTTGATGAAACGTTTTTTTCGGAGTGATGATGTTGACTAAAAAAAAAGTTGAACAATTGCCAATTTAACGATATTTGGAAAATTTGGTATAACTTTGGATATAATGTATGAACGAAGGGTATCGTCGGTAATGTTTAACCTCGAAGTGTCCCCAAAAACCACGGTCTTACATACAGGTCTGGAAACGACCGTGGTGGGGGTAGGCACCGTTAACGAACCCACGTTTGTTTCCAATTTTCGCCACTACGTGGCATTGCTATCGGCGTGTACGTGTGCGACAAGGACAGAACAGCTTCCGTCCGTCTCTCTCACTCTTCTCGATGATCCGAAATGCACATTACCTTTTTCGTGGGGGGCGAAGGGGGAATAGAGGTAGATGAGAAAGAATTGTGGAATAAAGACGGGGGATTTTGGAAGAGAATAGAAGTGGGGCTTGTAAAAAGGGGAAGATCCTGTATGGCTGGAAGAAGACCGATATAGAAATTTAAAAAATAAATAAAAATACTTACCTTTTTCGAGTGAAATGGATTTTTATTCGAATTTTATTCCGAGTTTCTTTCGATGACGAAAGTAAAAAAATACGCAACACATGGAATGTTGAATACACAAATACATTTCTTGGTTCGGCAGTTTAGAAAGCCCTGAAACAACGGTCCACCTTCGCCAGCTTTATGAATATTTTTCAAACTACAAATGCTCGTTGACACAAACAGAGGTTATGGAGAACGTTGTCATAAAAAATGGAGTAATAAATGGCACGGGGCACGGTCTAAGACAAGGCAAGGGGCGAAGGGAGAGATCACAGAAGACCGTGAGTGGGAGGTACTCGCCGATAGTAGCGACGGCGGTGACGGCGAGCGGAATGAAAAGTGAAGCTCGTAACGGTGCCTCGCGACTCCATTGAAATCTGGCTTCGTTTCCAGACCTGTATGTAAGACCGTGCCAAAAACCCCTCAAAGTTGCAAAGCGCTGCGATTTTTTTTCTTAGTGCCCCGAAGGATTGAATTCATCGTTCCTGTCAAAAATCACCGTAACAAGCAATTTTTCGATTTTTATTCATTTTTTCATCTTTAAAATGTTTTTATTTAGCAATAATGCATAATTTATTCATTAAAAGACAACAATTACCAAGAAAAAAATCGAGAAAAAATTCAATTTTTTAGGGTAGTTTAAAAAAAATTGTTCTTTGTGTTGTGGTATACCCCCTTTGTGGCTACGGTCGACTGATTCTCTTCACACAAATTTCGAACTTTTAATTTTTTTGCTGCTTCAATCGTTTAAATACACTTTCTTAACAAACACAAAGAACAGCTTTTTTAAACTACGTTAAAAAATTGAATTTTTTTCGATTTTTTTTCTTGGTAATGGTTGTCTTTGAATGAATAAATTACGCATTATTGCAAAAAAAAATTCAAGATGAAAAAATGAATGAAAATCGAAAAATTGCATGGTACGGTGATTTTTGACAGAAACGATAAATTTAATCCTTCGGGGCACTAAACAAAGAAATCACAGCGCGTTGCAACTTTGAGGTTTTTTTGGGGACACTTCGAGGTTAAAACATTACCGACGATATCCTTCGTTCATGCATTATATCCAAGGTTATACCAAATTTTCCAAATATCCTTAAATTGGCAAATTTTCAACTTTTTTTCATTCAACATTATCACTCCGAAAAAAAAATGTTTCATCAACAGCCCCTAATTGCATGTCATAGGAAATATTTTGCAGTTTCTAAAACCCGACTTTTATTTTCTGTACGATCATTAGTTCTCGAGTAATTGATTGTCAAAGTTAAAACGGGCTTGTTTGCTTTGATCGATTACACCGCGCCAAATCATCATACGTAGCTCGTTAAAAGGTCAAATTAAAGCTGATTAAATTGTCTAAAAGACTTTTACAGTCGTATGATAAAAAAAAATTCTTTGAAGTCCACAGACCATTTTAAAGACGAGCAAATGTTTTGGAAAAAAACTTCGTTGGTTTTCGACTGATTACAAGAAAAACGCCCACGCTAAAAAAATGTAGTCCAGATCTGAAAACTAGATACTTGAAGCGATAATTTCCTTTTTTTCATTTTCTGTACGACCATTTTTCTCCGAGTTATTTCTTGTTGAAAATCAGCCAAAAATTTGGAATTTTTTAAATATCCCTTAATTTTTATGTGTAGTGTATTTGATTTGTACATTTTATTATTTATTTTTTACAGTTACAAAGAAGAAATTTTTGCGCCGCAACAAACAGAAAAGTGGTCGTCAGCAGCAGCCGCAGCGGCAAGAGGCACCCGAGGGAGCCCAAGGGTGCGAGAAGGGCAGGCCATCGAAAGAACAGCGACACGAGCGAGGGGAGCGGCCACAGCAAGGACGCCGCGGGTATCGTCGACGCGACCGAACCCGCAGTCGTTCGCCCCACCGGACGCATGTTGAAGTTGCTCAAAACGAGCGGGAGTTCCAAATTTTGGAGCAAACAATATTGGGAAATATGACATAATAAATGTTTCCCCCAATACGTAAATGAGTTTTTACTTTCCCCCTTAGAAAATTAATTTAAGAAATTGTTGAAGAAAAGTGACGAAACGATAGAGAAAGGCTCGAAGAGAACTTTGAGTCTTTCTCGATCGGTATTTTTCCAAAACACATTTCACATTGGATAAGTGTGTTTCGGCATTTTTTTCAACACATTTCACATTCGCATGGGGGTCAAAACTTTGAAAGGCCAAATATAGAACGACAATGATTTCGAAATGACAGAATTATAAACTAAAACTAACGAACTGTAAATTATTCAAAATTTTATCCTGCGACCGATCATGATATTGAATAACTATTACACCAAAGGATTATTTATTCGAGAATGTGTATTCAGATTATCTGCAGTTTGAGTCGTACAAATTCAGATTACAGTAAAAAAAAAATTCGTTGGTTTTCGGATGATTACAAGAAAACCGCCTACGCTGAAAAAATTTATAGTCCAGATCTGAAAACTACATGCTTCAAGCTATAACTTCCTTTTTTATTTTCTGTACGACCATTTTTCTCCGAGTTATCCCTTGTTGAAAATCAGCCAAAAATTTGGAATTTTTTAAAATATCCCTTAATTTGTGTGAGTAGTGTATTTTATTCGTACATTTTATTATTTATTTTTTACAGTTACAGAGAAGAAATTTTGGCGCCGCAACAAACAGAAAAGTGGTCGTCAGCAGCAGCCGCAGCGGCAAGAGGCACCCGAGGGAGCCCAAGGGCGCGAGAAGGGCAGGCCATCGAAAGAACGGCGGCACGAGCGACGGGAGCGGCCGCAGCAAGAATGCCGCGGGTATCGTCGACGCGACCGAACCCGCAGTCGTTCGCCCCGCCGGACGCATGTTGAAGTTGCACAAAACGAGCGGGCGTTCCAAATTTTGGTGCAAACAGTATTGGAAAATATGACAAAAAAATTAATGTTTCCCCCAATACGTGAATGAGTTTTTACTTTCCTCCTTAGAAATATTAATTTAAAAAATTGTACAATTACAGAACAGTTAATGCAGTAAAAAATGAATAATAAAATGTACAAATCAAATACACTACTCACAAATTAAGGGATATTTAAAAAATTCCAAATTTTTGGCTGATTTTCAACAAGGGATAACTCGGAGAAAAATGGTCGTACCGAAAATTAAAAAAAAAGCAAATTATAGCTTCAAGTATCTAGTTTTCAGATCTGGACTGTAAAATTATTTTGCGTGGGCGGTTTTCTTTTGATCATCCGAAAACCAGCTTTAATCAGCTTTAATTTGACCTTTTAACGAGCTCCGTACGATGATTTGGCGCGGAGTAATCGTCGATCAAAGCAAAAAATCCATTTTAACTTTGACAATCAATTACTCGAGAACTAATGATCGTACAGAACGTAAAAGTAGACTTTTGGAAACTGCAAAATATTCTCTAGTGAAGAGAACTTTCAGTCTTTCTCGATCGGTATTTTTTTCGAAACACATTTCACATTGGATCAGTGTGTTTCGGCATTTTTTTCAACACATTTCACATTGAGATGGGGGCCAAAACTTTGAAAGGCCAAATATAGAACGACAAAGATTTCAAAATGACAGAATTAAAAACTCAAAGTAACGAACTGTCAATTATTCAAAATTTTATCCTTCGACCGATCACGAAATTGAATAACTATTATACCAAAGGATTATTTATTCGAGAGCTCATGTATTCGAGAACGTGTATTCAGATTGTCGGCAATTTGAGTCATACAAATACAGATTCAAGCAATCTAGAACATCCATATCTCCGAAATAGAAAGAAATGAGCATCTAATATTGGTAATACCATCTATAGCAAAAAGACATAGAAATCGAAGATACAAACTTCGATAGTGTAGATCTCAGATAGGCAAACTAGCGATGTTCCAAAATAGCGAACATCAAAGAAGGGGACGAGTTGCTTCATAATTTTCTGCCTGCTTTCGCTAACATGTACGAGATTCTTTTAAGGCGTTTGGCCACCCTGGCCGATCGAAAAATGGGTATATTAAAAAAAATAATAAACTCGAAAGTATGGGACGGGATAATTTTATTTTTTTACATAGCGTCAGAAAGGGCTTTAAGAATAACGTTAATAAATTTCCGTTCATAATATTAAAAAATGGCGCCGTTATGCACATTGCCGCGGAGGCCCTCCGCATGATACGCGCGTTCGTTGTCCCAGCTGATACCCGGTGATGTCTCATCTGAAAAAAATCAGCTCATACGTGAGTGGTGTCGCTACAATGTAACGTAGCGGTTTTTTTCGATCATTAAAAAAATTATAGTGAGCCATAATTTCGGTGAAAAATCAATTTTTTTTTCTTCCGCTCACCATGATTTTTTTAATGGTCGAAAAAAAATCGCTACGCTACATTGTAGCGACACTACTCACGAATGAGCTGACTTTTTTTGCAGATGTGACATCACCGGGTAACAGCTGAGACAACGACGGCGCGTATCGCGCGGAGGGCCTCCGCGGCAATGTGCATAACGGCGCCATTTTTTAATATTTTGAACGGATATTTATTAACGTTATTCTTAAAGCCCTTTCTGACGTGTAAAAAAATAAAATTATTCCGGCCCATACTTTCGAGTTTATTATTTATTTACATATACGCATTTTTCGATCGGTCAAGGTGGCCAGACGCCTTAAAGTCTTTAAGAGGGGATATACATTTACAACGATCAAAAAATCAATTTCTTTTCTTTAAGGGATAACACCTCTCTAGGAATTTGGAAAAATCGTTTTTATTTGTCTTCAATAATACTTTGGGGTCCTAAAAACAATATGCAATTGGTATACAGCGAATTTTTTTTAAGGTTGGTTAAGTGTCTATCCGTAAGGCAGGTTTGCAGTCTTACAAGAGCCTCGCGGTTGATATATCAGCGTGCGGGCTTTGAGTACAGACGACGCGGGTTCGAACTCGGTAGCCAATGTCTTTTTAAAATTTAAACATATATGAATTAAATATCATAAATAATTCCTGGACAGGCGAGAATAGCTAAAGCGAGAGTAAGTTCGAAATGTTTGAATATAAAATGAAGAAGAAAAAATAAATTAAAATAAGTCGATTAACCAGAGATCGAACCCGGACCGGAAGCACCCTCAATCCGTCACGCTGCCAACTCAGCCGCGACGCTCATTGAGGATAGATAAACATTTATGATACATGCTTATTCATAATGTTTACTGTTGAAAAAAAACGCCGTAACGACCGCGGCAAAGGCTCGCCCATGCAGAAATTTTGACCGGGATACCCTATGTCCGATCAAATCGCGATCAGGATTTGTCATGGATTCCCCAAAACCGGTATCCCAGTTAGAATCCAACTTGCATCAGTATCGGCATATGTACGACGACGATGGCATCATTTTGAAAATTTTGGCGTCACGTGTATTTTCTGTATTACTATGGAATTCCTATCTATAGATAGGAATTTCTGTCTATAGATTCCTATCTATAAAATTCCTATCTATAGATAGGAATTACATAGTAATACCGAAAATACACGTGATGCCAAAATTTTCAAAATTATGCCATCGTCGTCGTACATATTCCGATACTGATGCAAGTTGGATTCTAACCGGGATACCGGTTTTGGGGAATAAGTCTCTGTTTATACCCACCGACATGTCGGTGGGTATAAACATGTATTTAAGACAAATTAAAATCAAATTCACAATGATTAGATTAAAATTTACACCAACCGTGAGTTCTTACGTATTTCGAGAGAAAACATTTCGTCGAGGCAAAGAAATTTTTGCAAAAAAAGTTGTGAGTTTCAAATATTACATTATAAATATGAAAAAAATCACAAAATGAGTTGTGAATTTCCTCAAGTTGAAGAAAATAAAAATCGAATTCACGACAGTTATATTAAAATTTACACCACAAGTGTAAACGTTTTTTGAGAGAAAACATTGTGTTGAGGCAAAGAAATGTTCGCACAAAAAGTTATGTGCAAAAATTTCTTTGCCTCGAGGCAATGTTTTCTCTCAAAATACGTACGAACTCACTTTTGGCGCAAATTTTAATCTAATCATTTTGAATTTGATTTTAATTTGTCTTAAATAGAAAAAATTCACAACTAATTTTGTGAATTTTTTTGTATTTATAATATCTTGTCAATACATTTGCATTCACAGATTTTGATGTGATTTTTTTTAATTCACATCAAAATCTCGAGATGAGCGCGATCTGCCATTTGAATCTTTGGACAAATTTCTTTTACTGATAGCTTAATGCACCAAAACTTTATAAATGTTATTTATTTTTATAATAAATTTAACATGTCATAATTCCATTTTTGACATTTTATTTCAGCCTGTATTCACCCGTGATCCTTCCCAGCTTCCTCAATGATTCCATGGGGAATCTATTTAGAGTCATTAAAGGATCCGGTTCTGGATCCCTAATGGAATTCAGTTTACGGATCTTACATTTAGTCTTCGAATCTGATCCGATATCGGACTAGATCCCGACTGGGAGCCCGGGATACAAGTCAGAATCCAGCTGTATCCCTGCCAAAATTTCTGCACGAGAATTTTTTTTTAATTCACATCAAAATCTCACGATGAGCGCGATCTGCCATTTGAATCTTTGGACAAATTTTTTTTTACTGATAGTTTAATGCACCAAAACTTTATAAATGTTATTTATTTTTATAATAAATTTAACATGTCATAATTCCATTTTTGACATTTTATTTCAGTCTGTATTCACCCGTGATCCTTCCCAGATTCCTCAATGATTCCATGGGGAATCTATTTAGAGTCATTAAAGGATCCGGTTCTGGATCCCTAATGGAATCCAGTTTACGGATCTTACATTTAGTCTTCGAATCTGATCCGATATCGGACTAGATCCCGACTGGGAGCCCGGGATACAAGTCAGAATCCAGCTGTATCGCTGCCAAAATTTCTGCACGGGCGAGATTTATTTTCGAACCTTCCACGGTCGTTTCGGCGTTTTATTTTTCAACGCGGTTCGCCGTTAACTTTTTTAACCCGCATTCTCGGTATAAACAGCCAACCGAAAGAAAACAATTTTCTCGATAATGTTTTTCTCTTTGAAATTCATTTAATGCATATTCCACTCTGCAGTACGGCCACACATATGTCGAGCTCGATCGGACGGAAAACCTCGATCCGTTCGCCCAGAGATTAGTAGGGAGATGTACAACGCTCCCCTCATGGAGACTAGAGTAAACCCAGATAGACAGTCGTGATCACCACGCCGTGCATACAATTGATGAAGCAAATTTTACCGCATGTTGACTACTATGACTTGACAAATTAGGGTGTCACGTCCATTCTCGAGCGGTGTCGACCAGTGGGTCGGGTTTACGACCCTGAGGCGTCCTGGGTCGATTCTGGGTGGCTCCGAGATCGTCGACTCACGACGTGGCGGAATATTATACCTTTTTTTGTAATTTTGTTCCGGAAACCGGCACGTCTTACCTGTGTGTTTACCTACCGGCTCGTGAGCCGCGGATAAATGGACGAAGTTAAAATCCCATAAATAAAATGTTTGGGACAGTTTTTAGGACAGTTAGTATGGAGGACGGAACGATGTATCAGGGAACGATCGCTTGCGCGTCCATATTACCCCGAAGCAACGCGTTATCGCTACCTGAGATGTCCCGGCTTCCGGTTTCGCGCTCCGCAAAACCTCGCGCGGGTTGATCCACGAGGACACACACGCGCCTCCACTCAGAGGCAGGCGAGCGTCGGACAACAGTGCTTGCGGATTGGATGCCGGAGGAGACGCCGGAATAAGGCCAAGTTTACCGTGTCGCCCGTCCCTCTCGACTCAGCAACCCGGAGTTGCACCATCCCTACTGTCCAGTCGGGCCTCATGGAGCGCGTAAGACCGTCGCCCGGTAGAAGGGGGTCGGGGCGGTGGATCGGCGACCGGGGGTGTAGTTCACCTGGTGGTATATCGCGTGGGCCCACCGCTATTCCCAGGACGCTGGGGAAATGCGAGGGAGGCCTCCCCCCCGCGTTCGAGGTCCCGCCTCGGTTCCTAGGGGAAGAGGTTCGAGGGGCAGTCAATTATTCGCTGCGAGGACAATCGCGTACGCGCGGGGTAGCGCGGTAGAGCGGGGCCGTGGCCGTGGCATCTGAGGTAAATAGGGGAAAATCTCCTAGACGGAGAATAACGCAATAACAGGGGAGCGCGTGAAAAGAGGGGAGGGGCACGTGAGTGGGGCACGCGAGAGCCGGGAGCACCGCGAGAGCGCGGCTATTTGAGTAGTCACGATTTCGGAGTCCACGAGCCCAGCCGCGTCACTCAGGAAGAAAATGATTGTCCATCGACTGCGAGGCAGGATCCTCCCGATTCCGGCAGCGAGCGTCTCCGTGCTGCGACTCTTCAGCGGTGAGCCCGATCTCTCTCGTCTCTCTACGTTCTTAAGGTACGAGCTCTAAATTAGGGTTCCTTTCATTTCTTTGTTAATAATTGCGCTAAGTGGCGACGGGTTGCCACATGGAGGGAAATTTCGTGTCCCCAGAGGGCCGGCACCCGGTGGGAGTGTTTCGGCGATAAAGTCGCGTTTGTTCCCGGGTTTCCGCCTCTGGGGAAATTCTGGTTTAGTCATAATTTTTGTAAGGGACCTCGTACCTTAGCCTCGGTCGTTCCGTCAAGTTCCGGTCAATTTTATTACGTATCGCGTCAATTCGGGAATTGTTTTGTTTGTAACCGATCATTAATTAACGTGATCGTTCGTTAAACCTAGGGCGTTTAATTAAAAATGTTTGCTGATGTCCCGCGAAAATTGGCCCAAAGAAAAGTACGAATTTCCGCGAGATTATGTAATTTTGAGTAATATTTTATTTCGAGTCGGAAAATGTAATACGACATAGTTCGTGCGTGTATCTCTCGTCCAGTCTCTCCGCGCGCTCAGGGCCATCGAGCGCTTGGTCTCGCGTTTGTTTACCTTTGAGCTTCTGTCTTTGTTTCCTTTGTTCTCTCGCGAATGTTTACGTTCTCGAGTTTTCTTGTCGTTTATCGTTCGTCGAGCGTTAGCGAGATTCTTTCGAAATAGAAGCCGCTCGACATACGTGCTCGCCACAAAATTACCCACTCGAATAAATGTGGCGAAAGTCTACGAGTATCTTGGGAGTAGCGCAATAGCTCGAGTTGCCTGCCAGATTGCGCTGTGTGATAATTAGGTTGCCTATTTGTTGAGCGACCTCGCTCGAGTTATCGACGATATTCATCTCATGTATTAAGGTTACCTATTCGCCATCCGACACCTACCAAGTACCTGCCGTATTTGGGTGCGTTAATTAGGTTGCCTATTTGCAACTCGACATCGCTCGAGTTATAGACGGTATTTACCTAATGTATTGAGGTTACCTATTCGCCATCGGACCTCCACCCAGTACCTGCGGTATTTGGGTGCGTTCATTCGGTTGCCTATTTGCCACTCGACATCGCTCGAGTTATAGACGGTATTTACCTAATGTATTGGGGTTACTGACCCGCCATCGGACATCCGCCAAGTACCCGCGGTATTTGTGTGCGTTAATCAGGTTGCCTATTTGCCGCTCGACCTCGCTCGAGTTATAGACGGTATTTACCTAATGTATTGAGGTTACCGATTCGCCATCCGATACCTACCACGTACCTGCGGTATGTGTGTGTATTAATTAGGTTGCCTGCCCAGTGACGAAAGTCAGCTGAGGTATTTACGGGATATTTAGGCTGCCTACCCAGTGACGAAAGTCAGCTGAGGTATTTACGGGATCTTTAGGTTGCCTACCCAGTGACGAAAGTCAGCTGAGGTATTTACGGAATCTTTAGGTTGCCTACCCAGTGACGAAAGTCAGCTGAGGTATTTACGGGATATTTAGGCTACCTACCCAGTGACGAAAGTCAGCTGAGGTATTTACGGGATATTTAGGTTGCCTACCCAGTGACGAAAGTGAGCTAAGGTATTTAAGGGATATTTAGGCTACCTACCCAGTGACGAAAGTCAGCTGAGGTATTTACGGGATATTTAGGCTACCTACCCGATTATCGTCATAATTTGGGTTTCCTCCGGTATTTTCCCTCGGGTTAGGCTACCTCCTTGATTATCTGAACATCTCGAAGTACCTGCGGTATTTAGCCCCATTATTTAGGTTACCTACCCGATTGTCGTCATCATTCGGGTTCCCTCAGGTATTTTCTCTCGGGTTAGGCTGCCTACTGGATTATCAGAACCCCTTAGATTACCAGCGGTATTTATCGTTATCCACATCGTTAGTCGATTAAGAAAGGCCTGCTTCGGCGGCGGTCCGGGATGTCGGCCGCCGTACCGACCGTCGGTTGCACGAGGCAACCCCGCGTTTGCGGCAAACGGAATGTAAGAGCCAAGTGGCCCAACCTGAATAAAACCTTGTCAATTACAACACGACCCAGCTTGTATGTTATTTCGCGAAACCCTGTCCCGTGGTTCCCTAAAGGGACCCCCTTGGCACTCGACTCCTGACCCTGCCCCTCTACCATCTTCGCCTACGAGCCGAGCTAGTCGGACCACCTGGGTCGTACCGTTCCACACCGGGTGTCCCAACATCAAGGGACCGCGCTCGAGTGGACAAAATCACAAGTCGACCCTCGGTCGGCGGTACTCCGGTACCTGGCGCCCACGTCCACCCGGCGGGTTCTCGGACACCCGGTAGGCTTCGGGAGCGGTACGGGCCCGGAAGTGTGCGGACCAGAAAAACCCGTTACACTACATATCATGATGCAAAGCCGTGAACTCATTTAGTATAGTGAATGTACAAAGCATTTTGATCTCAATATGTCGTTTACAAATGCATCGTACGTTTGAAGCACGTTGAACTCATATCGCTGTGTTCAAGTGTCCACAATTAATATCTGCAAATTTTTCGTCATAAGGAACTCATCCAATGACTGTGTTGATGAATTCACTGGGTTAGCACTGGTAGTAGACATGCTATGCAAGCAATATGACGGCGATATGTATATTTTATCAGTGATACATCCCAGGAGCACAATATGATGGCGATATGCATGTTTCTCAGTAATACATTCCATGACGGGAATATACATGTTTTCAGTGATACATTCGGTGAGCGCAATATGACGGCGATATGCATATTTCTCAGTGATACATCCCATGAGCGCAATATGACGGCGATATGCGTATTTCTGTGATACATCGTATGACGGCGATATGCATATTTCTAACAAGGAGAGGGCAGAGCCCTGGATGTCGCAAATCGGGTTCTCCTTTCGCGTGGTGAAAGTTGAAGACCTCCAAATTAACGTCGCTTTTGATTTTTGTTCCAGTAGGCCTTAGTTGCTGAGCTATCGCGATTTGAAAATTTGGGAGTTTCGTCTTGTACGTAGAGTCCGTTGAGCGTTGACACTTGAGACAAGAGCGGCCGTAGCTAATACGGTAAGACGAAAGACCGGCACTCTGAAAGTTCACGGTTCGCGTCCCTATGCTTTTTTTAATTTTATAATCTCTCATAAGACTTTACATGTGCAGGTAAATAAGAAAATTCGAAAATATGTATTACTAGTTTTATTTATCTATTATATAAAAATAATTAATCCAATAATGAAGTCACAATTACAAAGCAAAATAATATTGAATAACAAGTAATTAATCTATTAATCACGTCACAATAAGAAAGCAAAATAATATGGTATAAAAAATAAATAGTTAATCTAATTCACAGGAAAGCATATTTGAAGATGTATATCTTCAAATATGCTTTCCTGATAGAATTTATAAGGATAAATATGGTTGCGGTGATATTACGTTAATTTTGTGTTCGTGGTGTCGTAAGCCTTTGTGCTTCCCTTGCTTTTACGATAGTTTCCACCCTCCAATTTGTCAACATACTGATCTGATAGAAGAAGATTCAAAATAATTACCTACCGCGAAATTTGCAAGTGTGGATTACATTAATTATTTATTTTTTATACCATATTATTTTGCTTTTTCATTGTGACGTGATTAATAGATTAAATATTTGTTATACAATATTATTTTGCTATGTAATTGTGACTTCATTATTGGATTGCTTATTTTAATATAATAGACGAATTAAACTAGTAATACATATTTTCGAATTGGCTTCTTTACCTGCATATGCAAAGTCTTATGAGAGATAATAAAATTAAAATTAAAATTAAACTAAAAAAAGCATGGGGAGGCGAACCGTGAACTTTCAGAGTGCCAGTCCGTCGTCTTACCGTATTAGCTACGGCCGCTCTTGTCTCAAGCGTCAACGCTCAACGTACTCTACGCGCGAGCCGAAACTCCCAAATTTTCAAATCGCGATATCTCAGCAACTAAGGCCTATTGGAACAAAAATAAAAAAGACGTTAATTCGGAGGTCTTCAACTTTCACCACGCGAAAGGAGAACCCGATTCGCGACATCTGCCTTCTCCTTGTAAGTGATACATTCGATGAGCTCAATATGAGGGCGATATGTATATTCTTCAGTGATACATCCAATAAGCGCAATATGACGGCGATATGCATCCAAATCCAGAATGATACAAATAAGGCTTATTGGAACAAAAATCAAAAACGCCGTTAATTCGGAGGTCTTCAACCATGAAGAATAGAGGTAAGGAGCCCGAACGCTGTACTGTGGACGCGGGCTATAGAATCAGCGAAAATTGCTACCGAAATATCCGCTGGCGCTGCTGTGCTCAGGATAGGATACGACAGAGATGGAATGAGAAAAGGGAGAGCGATAGAAGAGAATATTCAAAGCGCAGTTATGCACGCAAGACAGATGGAAAAAATAATAAATTTATTCGTTCGTCGATTAATTCTGTCATCGTGCATTTGTTAATTAAATTATATACATAGACAATTATTATATACCCCATTGAGCGGAACTCGCTCCAAACCCGATTTGACGCAACTCGCTCCAAACCCCATTTTTTTTTCATTGGAGGCTTATCGCGGCTCGTCAAGGACGCGCTCACATGTCCCGTAAAACACACACATACGTGAAATATTAAACGAAAAACGAATAATCCGCGAGTTCTCGCGTTGAGGGCGAAGATCCGCAGGTGCGATTTTAAGGATATCTCGAAGGCTGTCCACACGTTTTTTCTTTCCCTCTCTCTCCTCCCCCTCCTCTCATTCTTATTCCCTCAGCCTCTTTCGCGATCTCTTTGCATGCCCGGAAATGAAAAATTCGCGGTCCAGTCGTGCGGCCGAAAATTGTGCCAGCGTAAATCACGTCGGAGCCTGAAGTAGCTCATAGAACAATTCTGCTTTTTTTTCAAACGAAACCCAAGGAAATCGAGAAAAATGTCCGAATTTATAAATTGAAGGAATTTTTATATTGAGAGATAAAGTATTATCAATGAAAAATGAAGAATTAAATTAATGAAAAAATTGAAAGACATTTTCCCTTCATTTTCAATAAATACAACACTTACCTCCGTCGGAGTAAGAAAATCGTGACAGGTCGTAGACACTTGATGTACGACAGCGTCGTTGCAAATAGCTACGGATCCATGAGAAGGTCCGGCTAACTGGTCGCAGGGAACATTCTGTTTCGGTTGACCACCGTATTCCTGTCGAAATAAAAAATAATTGATTATTATATTTATCTCAATGTAATAATGGACAATCTATGTCCAATTGTTCGAGGGGATAGCAAAGTACGATATCAGCGAATTGACTCAAGTAATAAAGAGTAAAGACAACAGAGGAAATTGAAGAGGGGTAGCAGATAAGAATATTCCGCATATAAAAATTGAAGACCGCAAGAAAAAGGTGAACTTTTGATAAATTATACTGCTGAACCGAGCTACAAACAATTAGCAAATACAGCTGCAGGTTAGCTGAGTTCATTCGATGAAAAGAGGGTATTATAGAAAAGTCAAGCGGAGCAGGAAAAGAATAGAGAAAAAAGAAAAAAAAAGTTGAGAAGTGGCGGAGAAACTCATTCGGAAAGTCATGCCCCTGTAGCGCTGAATGTTTTTATGCATTTCACACAAAAAATTACTATAATTATTACAATCCTTACCTTGTTATGGACTGCGATGGGCATAGTATCAGCGATGAGGGTATGACGAAGATGAGGAATTACCTCGATCGTAACATCAGGCATTTTGATGCGGTCTTCCTTTATTATCGAGTCATCGGAGAAGTGAAGCTCGCACACGAAATCAGTGTGGGAGAGACACTCCCCGATGGCTCTGCTCCATCGTTGTACCATATTCTACAAGATAAAGGAAAAAAACAAAGCGGGTTGAAATTTCATATACACGCTAAATCATTGAGCAAATTTTTTTTCCTATAGGCAATAAGCGGCATGCGATTACTTCAGATTTCGTCAACAAATTACGCGCTCTATGCGTCATTTAACAAAAAGAAAACATTTTACCAGGCGATTTACCTTTGGAACCTTGAAGACGGACAACTGTCGTACGCCTAAGCGCTTGCACTTTGCTCTGCTGGCGTCTCGCCCAGTTTGACACCCTGGGTACGAACAGTATTTCGCCATTGTGCACTGCAACAAGAAAAGAACCCAAAATAAAATTTGTAATTACATATTATGACAATAATACGAATTCTAACCTCACTTTCATGCTCGAGAAATGTATTTAATCAACCGATGAATTACAATTATAATATAATACAGAAAATGGTTTCAAAATACCGTTTTCTTACCTGCTTTTATATAATGCGGGGCAATCACTCACTGCACTCCACAACACTGATTTTTACTGCAATTAAAAAATCCTTATTACAATTTCGCATTCACAGACGAACAGCCAAGAATGATATATAAATATTATAACCAAGAATTCTCCAGTTTATATATACGCTCACTTCATAGCGTCACCGATGCCATACTTCACATCCTCCCCTCTCGGCATTAGCGCTTGATGTGGCTGAATTTCGAACCACAAATTTTCGTCACTTTCAGGGCCCACGTTTGGGGTGCTTTTAGCATACGCGTTCGGGCTACTTACCTCTATTCTTCATATCTTCAACTTTCACCACGCGAAAGGAGAACCCGATTCACTACATCCAGGCTCTGCCTTCTCCTTGTTAGAAATATGCATATCGCCGTTATACGATGTATCACAGAAACACGCATATCGCCGTCATATTGCGCTCATGGAATGTATCACTGAGAAATATGCATATCGCCGTCATATTGCGCTCACCGAATGTATCACTGAAAACATGCATATTGCCGTCATGGAATGTATTACTGAGAAACATGCATATCGCCATCATATTGTGCTCCTGGGATGTATCACTGACAAAATATACATATCGCCGTCATATTACACTCAACGAATGTATCACTTAGAAACATGCATGTCGCCGTCATAGGATGTATCACTGAGAAACACGCATATCGCCGTCATGTTGCACCCATCGAATGTATCACTGACAAACATGCATATCGCCGTCATATTGCTTGCATGGCATGTCTACTACCAGTGAATCGTCACCCAGTGAATCATCACCACAATCATTGGATGACTTCTGTATGGCGTAAAATGTGCAGATATTAATTGTAGACACTTGAGCACAGCGATATAAGTTCAACATGCTTCAAACGTACGATGCATTTGTAAACGATATATTGAGATCAAAATGCTTTGTACATTCACTATACTAAATGAGTTCACGGCTTTGCATCATGACATGTAGCCAATATGCTGTAAAATTTGCTTCATCAATTGTATGCACGGCGTGATGATCACGACTGTCTATCTGGGAATAGGCAAACACGAAGTAAATTTGCACAAGTGTTAAAATGGCTAGGTAGTGTCACGTCCTGAGGGGACGTGGGCATATGTTTTATCACGGTTCCTCTTTTTAGCCTACGCCTAGCGCAATAGCTCGGAATAAGGGTGAAAAAGGGAAAGGTGCATGCAAAGATGGGAGTGACGCAGTGACTCGATTAAGAAATGAATTGATCTATACAAATAATTAACAATTTGGGATTTATTGAAATTAACCAATTTAGTTAATTCCGTCATCATGAAAATACATAGAGGTTCGCTTACATTTATGATGCGCCGTGGATACGATAATCGGTTTACAGCGGTTGGGTTCGGGCCTCCGCAGACAGGTCGGACCCCTCGGTTGCGCACGCTCCGTGACAATGTTGAAATTATACGTTGATACAAATTTTTACACATGCGAGGTTCACACGTACACATTCAACGTAGACAGTTAAATGATTTCTTGGAGTTCGCGTTTTTATGAGGAACAATTTTGAAGTTCAAGTTTCGCGTTTTTATGAGGAACAATTTCGAAGTTGAAATTTCGAGTTATTCCGATGAAAGTTGTTGGGAGACTTTTACTCAGCGAGTGATGATGGAACACTGACTCCAAGATTTTTCTATCCTAGCTTGTAGGATATTTTGGATGCTGGTATGGTGGGAGAAGTTTCTCGAAAAGTGCATTTTCGTCATGCGTTAATTTGTCGATTGGTGGAAAGGATGTAGGAAATTTCCGAGTGCATATGATTGGTTAAGTAGGAAGGGGAAATATTTTTGGCCACTATGATTGGGTGTAGACTATGATGTGTGTGATCTCCATCTCGATTCTCGGAAACTAGTCCGCGTCAAGTTATCTGGAGCGTTGGAAAAATATAGGGAGGAAAAAGGGCCTTGGTCGCGTCCACGGTCTTACATACAGGTCTGGAAACGAAGCCAGATTTCAATGGAGTCGCGAGGCACCGTTACGAGCTTCACTTTTCATTCCGCTCGCCGCCACCGCCGTCGCTACTATCGGCGAGTACCTCCCACTCACGATCTTCTGTGATCTCTCCCTTCGCCCCTTGCCTTGTCTTAGACCGTGCCCCGTGCCATTTATTACTCCATTTTTTTATGACAACGTTCTCGATAACCTCTGTTTGCGTCAACGAGCATTTGTAGTTCGAAAAATATTCATAAAGCTGGCGAAGGTGGACCGTTGTTTCAGGGCTTTCTAAACTGACGAACCAATAAATGTATTTGTGTATTCAACATTCCATGTGTTGCGTATTTTTTTTACTTTCGTCATCGAAAGAAACTCGGAATAAAATTCGAATAAAAATCCATTTCACTCGAAAAAGGTAAGTATTTTTATTTATTTTTTAAATTTTTATATCGGTCTTCTTCCAGCCATACAGGATCTTCCCCTTTTTACAAGCCCCACTTCTATTCTCTTCCAAAATCCCCCGTCTTTATTCCACAATTATTTCTCATCTACCTCTATTCCCCCTTCGCCCCCCACGAAAAAGGTAATGTGCATTTCGGATCATCGAGAAGAGTGAGAGAGACGGACGGAAGCTGTTCTGTCCTTGTCGCACACGTACACGCCGATAGCAATGCCACGTAGTGGCGAAAATTGGAAACAAACGTGGGTTCGTTAACGGTGCCTACCCCCACCACGGTCGTTTCCAGACCTGTATGTAAGACCGTGGTCGCGTCGCCGCGCTTGCCTCAAGATAGGCATTGTTGACCCAGGTGTGAGGCGCATGGGAAATACCAACGTAGTTTTATTGCCGGGTCAACTTTTCGGCATGAAGGATTTTATTTTGGAGAATGTATATTGTTGTGGAGTAAGGATTTCGATGTTTTTGTGTGTCTTCTTGTGTTGTACGTTCTTATGGCTAAGGATTTTATCATCAACTGCGCTTGACGGTTGCGTGTAGATATGGTCAAGACCGACTGTGCTCTCGTGTGGGAAATTATGCTACGCTCGCTTCTTATCGATATATTTCGTTTCGGCTGTGGTACGCCTACTTCTAAAGAAAATATAAGAACCCGTCGAAAAATGAGAATGCCGTTATCGTGTGTATTGGTTTTCGTAGTTTTCCACGATTTCCATGTGGAATCGGGTAAGCCCGCGTTTTCGCCGGAGTGAAATAAAATAGGAGAGGAAAAAGAAATAGATAGCGCTTTTTCTCGCGACGTTACACCTCCCCCCTTTAGGATTGAGCGTCTCGCTCGATCGTAGTCGTTGGGAGTGGTGATCAAAAGTATAATGGCACGATCGCATGAATTGGCATTGTCAATGATCGACTTACAATGTGACTTAAATACATTGAAAGATTGGTATCTAATATGACGGTGTGACTTATAGTTATGTTGCGCTTAGGAGGTACGCATGAATTTCATTATCACCTTATGAGAAAGCGTGTGTGTTTCTTTTTAAAAGATTTTCGTACGAGATTTTTGTTTCTTTTTTTTAAATTATGTATATATTTTTTTTTTATTTCACTGTAAGATGTATATTTACGCGGTTTCTTCTTTCTTTTTCTTTGCGGATAGATACTTATTTACTCATTTTAACTTATCTTACTTGACAAGGTTAAAAGAACAATAATGACAATAAAAGTATTTTTTAAAAATGATTAATCATGATGATCTTTTTGTACTTGAAAATGTCTTCTCGCGTGAACGGAAGGAATGCGATTTGGAGGATTCATCGTACTTTGGACTAGTGGAGATGTTAAGGTGGAAATCATGTGCTGCAGCGTTGGCCTTGGTATGACCTTTTGGTTCGGCTGAAGGGGCCTTCAAGAGTTTATAAAGTTCTTGACCAATCTCTGCATCTGTTGAGGTTTTCTTCTTGCACCAGCATCGACGAGGTAGATCGGTCAGCCATACACAGTGTGTTGGCTATATGCATGGATCACCGTATTTACGAGGAGCTCGATTGGTCGCATGATGGGTAACATTCGGGTGAGACCAGCGCTTGCTGTACCGAATTGAACGAATTTTTCCCAGGTGCGATTCCAGATGGAATCCGCTTGGTGTTATATATCGTTATTATCCAGGAGATATAACAACTTCTCCTCTTGATTGACAGTGTTTTGACCACTGATGCCCCGTACCATATTGTTTAGGGCAGCGGGTTGCTCCACAGGAAACATGATATGTTTTCGTACGTTGTCGATGTTCTGCGGAATAGATCCGACAGGGTGATTCTGGATTGGTGTATCGCCAAGTAGACTTTGTCGTCGGCTTTATGCTTGCAGGTAGTATGGCTTTGACAGGAGCAGCCATGAACTTGTACCAGATATCTCCGTAAAGGTAATATGGAGGAAGTAAGGAATTACAGGTTGTTTGAGTTCTTCTTTTGGTAATATATGAGTTCGAGGAGTAAGGAGATATTTTTCGTTCCCACGAGTGATAGGTTGATCGCAATATTCATTTAACCTGATCAGATTTACTTCTATTATTATCTAATGAATAACGTGTACTATTTCGCCAGCAAGTAGCACTATTTAAATCGACTTCTTCATTGAATTGTATGCAATTCGTCCGAGGCTTATACCACTAATAACAGCTATTTTTGAATATTTGGCGCTCTTTGCTACAATGTTGCGTATGCATATAGTAATGTAATGATTTTCTAATATAATATAATAACTACGTATATAAAATTGAATTGTCATAAGCGATTATATCTAAGTTCGCGACAGGAAATCTCTCTCAAATTGTGAAACAGTTATTTCGGCGTGGTTTGAATATAAGTAGTTTCCGGTGTTCTGTACTGAGGATACTGTAACTAAAAAGGTAATCTGTTTTTCTCTGGTTGCAAGTACAAAGGTGATATTGTTGATACTGAATAGATGATAACGGCCACCTGAAAAACAGGGTAATTATTATTATTATTTGTTTAAATAAGGTTAAAATCGGAATCGTCGATTCTGGTCAACTTGGTTTTTCTTTTCGGCTTTGTTTCGACGTTAGTGTGCGAATACCGTAATCTATTTTCGTGAACGATGCGTGTTTTGTTGTAATATTAGATTTTCACATTACCCTTATCCAATTTCTCTAGGATCTTGTGTCGACCGGAATAATGGTCTCCCAGTTTACCTGGTTTGGGACCTTTTTGGAGGTACACAAAATCTCCTACTTTAAAACTTTTAGGATTGGCATTTTTATCATAGTATTTTTTTGAGCGATGTTTTGAAGAAACTTGATTTTCATAGGCGAGATTCCTGATTCCATTTATCCTTGTAATTAATTCGATTAAATACCCGCGATAAGTGGGCAACTGATTGGATTCTCTAAGTGGTTCTCTTGGTGGAACTCTCGCTAATTTGCCAAAAACTACTTCATATGAAGTATACTTTGTACTTTCATGAACGCTGGTATTATATGAAAGGGTCGCTAATTCTAGCCATTGATCCCACTCGTTATCTTTATCTGTGTATTGCTTCAAAAATTCATCCAGATCTCTCAAGGGATCCGTTAGACTGGGGATGAAATGCTGTTGTTGGACATCGCTTGATTCGAAACCATTTAGCGATTCGTTTCATGAGGCCACTTAAAAAATTACTGCCTTGATCTGTAAGGAGTGCTTTGGGTGGTCCAAAGACACATATAAATCTTTTAATGAATGCATCGGCGACCGTTGTTGCCTGTGCATTTGGCAATGCGATCGCGACACAAAATTTTGAAAGGCTGTCTTGGATAGTCAGAATGTATTCGTTCTGATTGGATGTACGTCGCATTGGACCTACTATGTCCATTGATATTTTTTCGAAAACCGTGCCTGGCGTATCCGTTATAATCATTGGCTGTTTTAT
Organism: Ophion obscuratus; assembly: GCA_964007375.1. Lineage (NCBI taxonomy): Eukaryota > Metazoa > Arthropoda > Insecta > Hymenoptera > Ichneumonidae > Ophion > Ophion obscuratus. The sequence goes on from OZ023314.1 coordinate 50,139,698, forward strand.
CTTTACTCTAACCAGTTCCTTAAATTGACAATCTAGGCATTGCTGAATTCTTCTCTGAATATCCGATTTTAAATCTTTCCAAAAATACTCTCTTTTAATTCTGTTATATGTCTTGGAGACGCCCTTGTGTCCTCCTATTGGGGACTGGTGCATCTCATGATGACTGGATTTGAACGTTTCTTTAATTATGTTGAGGACATCGGACCATATTAGATGCTCGACGCGGTTACTGTGGCAAATACCATTGGCGGTTGGAGCTTGAGATTTTCGCAAAGATCTTTCAATTCCCTTACGCTTTCTTTAACATTTTCTGATACAAAGGATAATGATCCAGAATTGATTGATTGAGAGAAATTGATTTTTATTTTGATTTTGTTTTTGTTTTTGATTTTGAATATTTTCTCGATTTTTTATTGTTTTCATTTTCCTTTTTGTTTTTGATGTTTCCTCGCTACTAGAATTTTTATTTATTTTTCCCTGATCATTGCCCTCATCGGAGCTGCACCAGAGTTTTGATTCGACTTTTTCTGTCGAATTTCTTGGATTGGCCACTTTTGGGCCCTGGAATAGCGTAGTTGTCTTGCAATCTACGACTGAAATAGAAGGATCACGAGGAATTTGCATGGAATTTGAAATTGACATGCAATATGATTTTGGATTAAAATGATCGCGAGAATTTGGGTTTAGCGTCGCGAGAAATTGGGATTAGCATCGCGAGAAATTGGGATTAGCATCACGAGAAATCGGATTAGCATCGCGAGAAATTGTATAGCATCGCGAGAAATTGGGATTAGCATCACGAGAAATCGGATTAGCATCGCGAGAAATTGAATTAGCATCGCGAGAAATTGAATTAGCATCGCGAGAAATTGGATTAGCATCGCGAGAAATTGAGATTAGAATTGGAGATTGTCATGCAATCTGGGTTTGTTTTGTTTTTTATTTTTGTTTGGTGTTTCTTCATCATTGCTCTCACTGGAGCGTTGAGAAAGTTTTTATTTCGACAGTTTTGTCGATTTTTATTTATTTTTTATTGGCCACTACTGGGCTCTGGACCGGCGTAGTTGTCATGCAATCTACATCCGAATTAGGATCAGGGTCTTAAGAAAACGGATTAGCATCGCGAGAAATTGGATTAGCATCGCGAGAAAATGGGATTAGCATCGCTAGAAATTGGATTAAGATTGGAGATTGTCATGCAATCTGATTTTGTTTTTGTTTGGAATCGCAGATTGTCGGGCAATCTGATTTTGTGTTTTTGTTTGATTTGGTTTTCCACGATGTCGAATTCCTGTAGTTTTATGACTGGCACGATCGGTCGTACGGCGTCATTTGTGGGATTGAAAACCTTCAGATCGGCCTTTCCGTCGATATTTGTTGACAGTCGACGGATTTTTAAAGGGGGGATATACCCTTCCTTTAACGTGCGGTTTTCGACTCTCATGTGGAAAGAAGTTTTTGAATGCGCGGGGATTTCCATTACCTCATCAGATATGATATACAATAAAGTTCGAAATTGTATTGTTTTTTTTTAAATTAGGTTTCGGATAGTGACACTGTCTAACAACATCGATATATATTTTTTTTGTCGGTGCGCTCCGATACACACCAAGTGTAGGTTAACGAAATCTTCCACGTTTATAGTGTAGGTAAGATAGGTTCGGACGGAATAATTATCGAGACTGGACGCGTTGAGATCGTAGGTTCTCGCAGCGCGGCTGCCCGAAGGGTATTCGGACCATTTCGCGAGTTATTATATTCGCGGATACGGCAGTTTTCGATAGTGTGTCCTATCCTTTTACAATACCGACAAATGGGTCGCTTGGATTTAGGCGTTTTGTTCTTCAACTGACAACATCTACCTGCTGAATAACCAATTTTTTTGCATATTTGACAAACAACTGAGTTTTGTTCATTTAGAACCCTTTCGTACTCGTTGGCATTGTGTTCTTGATTTTTATCATTTTGACAGGTGAGAGTCGCGAATCGACAAGCTTCGGTTGCGTGATTATCTTTTTTGCAAATATTGCATATCCCCACAGGTCTAGTCTGAACGAGTCCTTCTGATCTGGTGGGACGCGATTCCAATTCCCTTCGAGCCTTGAGATCGCGTTCGATTCTAACTGCGTGATCAATAGCGGTAGGCATGTCTAAGCACGGTGGGAGTCGGTGTTCGATCTCCTCTTTTAATCCGCGTTTAAAACTTATAAGAAAATATTCATCTATTTGTCTCTTGAATAATTGGTCCTCTTCCCCATTGTTAGCTAATTTTCTTGCTTCTAATATTTCTCTTGCCTTTTTCCTAATTTTTGTTGCGAATTCCATAATGCTATCGCCGCTTGCTTGATAGATATTGCTGAGTTCTCCCAACAGCTGAATCTCGGATTTGTTTGGCGCGTATATTTTTTTTAGAAAATCTACGAGGTCTTTTACTGTCTCGAATTTAATTCCATGTATACTTTCTCTGGCTAGATCTTTCAATTTGTTCCTCAATAATTTTACTAAATACTTCTCTGATTCGGCTGGAAGCATATCTTTGGCATCTTCACAACCGGTCGTAAATTCTGAGAAGGGGATATTTTTCCCGTCAAATTCCGGAACAACGCTAACAGCTTCCTTCAAAGATATTAATTGATTCGTTCCTAGAGCCATATTGTTTGAATTATCTGGATTTCCCTTAGTTGGTAATGCTAATTTTTTGATGGATCTTTTAGGAGCTTCGAGGCCAGATAATAAATTAGCGTTTGATCCTGTCAATGCGTACCCTGTACTACGGGATTGACCTGGTTCGTCTGTTTCTGAATCCGGTAAATCGTCAGTGATATTCAAATCTAGCGACTCGCATGTGGATTCCTTATCCATTAAGGCAATTTGCAAAAGCACGTATCCCTTTTACAATCCCGGACGAGCCCCCAAAAATTATATGTCACGTCCTGAGGGGACGTGGGCACATGTTTTATCACGGTTCCCTCTTTTTAGCCTACGCCTAGCGCAATAGCTCGGGATGAGGGTGAAAAAGAGAAAGGTGCATGCAAAGATGGGAGTGACGCAGTGACTCGATTAAGAAATGAATTGATCTATACAAATAATTAACAAATTGGGATTTATTGAAATTAACCAATTTAGTTAATTCCGTTAACATGAAAATACATAGAGGTTCGCTTACATTTACGATGCGCCATGGATACGACAATCGGTTTACAGTGGTTGGGTTCGGGCCTCCGCAGACAGGTCGGACCCCTCGGTTGCGCACGCTCCGTGACAATGTTGAAATTACACGTTGATACAAATTTTTACACATGCGAGGTTCACACGTACACATTCAACGTAGACAGTTAAATGATTTCTTGGAGTTCGCGTTTTTATGAGGAACAATTTCGAAGTTCAAGTTTCGCGTTTTTATGAGGAACAATTTCGAAGTTCAAGTTTCGCGTTTTTATGAGGAACAATGTCGAAGTTCAAGTTTCGCGTTTGCTGTCAGGAGACAGATGTTCTACTTATTCCGATGAAAGTTGTTGGGAGACTTTTACTCAGCGAGTGATGATGGAACACTGACTCCAAGATTTTTCTATCCTAGCTTGTAGGATATTTTGGATGCTGGTATGGTGGGAGAAGTTTCTCGAAAAGTGCATTTTCGTCATGCGTTAATTTTTCGATTGGTGGAAAGGATGTAGGAAATTTCCGAGTGCATATGATTGGTTGAGTAGGAAGGGGAAATATTTTTGGCCACTATGATTGGGTGTAGACTATGATGTGTGTGATCTCCATCTCGATTCTCGGAATATAGTCCGCGTCACGTTATCTGGAGCGTTGGAAAAATATAGGGAGGAAAAAGGGCCTTGGTCGCGTCGCCGCGCTTGCCTCAAGATAGGCATTGTTGACCCAGGTGTGAGGCGCATGGGAAATACCAACGTAGTTTTATTGCCGGGTCAACTTTTCGGCATGAAGGATTTTCTTTTGGAGAATGTATATTGTTGTGGAGTAAGGATTTCGATGTTTTTGTGTGTCTTCGTGTGTTGTACGTTCTTATGGCTAAGGATTTTATCATCAACTGCGCTTGACGGTTGCGTGGAGATATGGTCAAGACCGACTGTGCTCTCGTGTGGGAAATTATGCTACGCTCGCTTCTTATCGATATATTTCGTTTCGGCTGTGGTACGCCTACTTCTAAAGAAAATATAAGAACCCGTCGAAAAATGAGAATGCCGTTATCGTGTGTATTGGTTTTTGTAGTTTTCCACGATTTCCATGTGGAATCGGGTAAGCCCGCGTTTTCGCTGGAGTGAAATAATATAGGAGGAGGGTAAAAAGAAATAGATAGCGCTTTTTCTCGCGACGTTACGGTAGGTAGCGCGCTCGGCTCTCGAATTAGAAGACGTGGTTCAAACCGTAGGTAGGTACAAAATTTAACTAGGCAGAATACGTTTTTAATCCATTTGTCATATAGGTAGGAACATCAATAAAGCGTATGGGGATAATAAAAATCCTACCAGATATTTTTTTTTTCAATATTTTTGGATTTTTTAAATTTCTCACGCTATGACACTCATATGAGCTCCATATGAGCACAGCATATTTACGTCACGCCATGCCGCTAATATGAGCTCCGTATGAGCACTACAGTTTCTTCACGCCGTGACACCTATATGAGCCCCATATGCACTGACTTATTGATAGATATTCGTGAGCCAAATTTGCTAGTCTGCTGAATTCACTGCATGCATATTCGCGTGAGAACAACTTTGCTTCACTTGGATGCATTATTGTGAATCATCATGTGATGCAAATATGACTTCAACGGGAGCACTCATAAGGGATACACAGTGTTGTACGCCACTTTGGCGCACATATATTTTTTTTCCGTCGTTTTCGTCAATGCACCTTCGGAATCTGAAACAAACAAAAATAATAATACTAATAATGCGTTAACAGTATTATTCCTTACACGTACACAAATAATTAACGCGAGGAACACTAGCGCGCCCCCCCCCCCACCTTTACCTTGCCAAAAAGTTTCCTCCGTCGGTTTCCCGACGCTTACCTGTAAGACTTAATTTTTATTTATTTTTGTTACTTACCAAAACCGTCGGGCTGCGATACCTGAAAAGAAAAAAAAATCAAATACCTGTACAGCTCATTTTTTTCTCTAATATTTACTCGTGTTCATAAATTGTATCCACTTACCTCTGTTTGCGTACACGCCCATCGCGTACTATCCTAAAAGTGATATTTACATTTCCTCCCGCGAAAGGGAATATTCAAACGCGCTGCGACACTAGCACCGCGATCGGCGACTCGCGACACTCGCCGCGAATTTGTCCCACGCCGCGACACCTACGCTGCCACTCGGGTCTCTCTCCACTTACGCCGCGCCATAACGCCAGAGATTAATAGGGAGATACAACGCTCCCCTTTTCGGACCTCATCAAAGTTAGCCCCCCCACTTTGCCTAATCGAACTTTTTTTTTTACGAATCGTTTGGTGGTCGTTTTGTAGCGTTTGGTAGCCCATTGAAATCGTTTGGTAGTCCTCCGTTTTTCGAAAAATCGATATTCAACAGTTGGACAATAAGTTGGCCCCCCCACTTCGACTAATCGAACTTTTTTTTTACGAATCGTTTGGTGGTCGTTTGGTAACGTTTGGTAGCCCATTGAAATCGTTTGTGTTAAATTGTTTATTACTCTCGCTATATAATTGGCTAATGTCTGGACGATCGGGACACGCACAAACACGAGAAAGGATGCAAGACTTCTTTATTTGAACGAATACTTAATAATAATTACGGCTAGGGTAAGACTAATTTAAATAGGTTCGCGAAACCACACAGCCGTCTAATTTACAGGGCCACACACACAGTACCCGTTTTTCTACGAGCGCCCGGCACTCACCGCCGTCGCCCGCACGTTCGTTCTCTTTCCTTTTCTCTTGTTCTCACTCTCTCTCTCAACCTCTCGCTTTCGTTGCCGATACGGGAAAGCAGAGATTAGTAGGGAGATGTACAACGCTCCCCTTTTCGGCGTGCCTCGTAAATGGCGCTAAATCGCGGCGGCGATTTCGGGAGTATGATTTCGTGATCATCGCCTCTGTCGAGGTTGCAGATTCCCTTGTAGCCGCGCGAGTCCGTGATCACCGCTCAAGTCGGTATCGCAGTCAACGTGAACACGAATGGGTAGCTGGTGGGGGAAAAGTCTCTGGCCCTCGCAAATCGCGCTCGCTCGACAGGCGAGCGGAGCGAGGTTTTCCGTCCGATCGAGCTTGACATATATGTGTGGCCGTACTGAGGATTGGAATATGCATTAAATGAATTTCAAAGTGAAAAACATGTATCGAGATCACTGTTTTCTCTCGTTTGCCCGTTTAAGCCGAAAATGCGGGTTAAAAAAAATTAACGACGAACCGCGTTGAAAAATAAAACGCCGAAACGACCGTGGAAGGTTCAAAAAGAAATCTTGAGCATTTGCCGCGATCGTTTCGACATTTTTTTTCAACAGTAAACATTATGGATAAGGGTGTATCACAAATGTTTCTCTATCTGCAATAAGCGTCGTGGCTGAGTTGGCAGCGTGACGGATTAAGGATGCTTACGGTCCGGGTCCAATCCCCGGTGAACCAACTTTTTTTTTCTTCGTTTTATATTCAGAAAATTTCGAACTTCTGCTATTCTCGCTTCTCGCTTTAGCTATTCTCGCCTGTTCAGGCATTATTTATGATATTTAATTCGTATATGCTTAATAAAAAAAACAAGACATTGCTACCGGGGATCAGTGCAGCCAGATCGCGCGTAAAAGTTACCCCCTCTCTAATCTCTTACGCGCCCACCACACAATCATAGTAGCGCGGGTCTGTAGCGAGCGACGCTTGGACACTTCGGAAAGAGCCGAGCACGGTCGAAGTTTTCCGACCGCGCCTTCGGCAGCTACGCCAATGCATGGACGCTGAGCACGTACATGTACGGCCAAGCCGAAACGAAGGCTTCGAGGGAAAAAGCAATCTGAGCACGACTCGCGCGTGACGTCACCGGACGGCTCGCGCAAGGCTTTTAGATGATTTTAATGCTTATTTAGCTCTTGATTCTCTGCGTTATTAATGTATACAAAAAAATGTATCGCGCACTCTGATCGCTTATTTTTTTAGTTTATACTCTAATTTAAATATAATAATAAATCTAAATTACAACTTATTTATCTTATATCAAATTGTTTACGCTTTACTCACACCCGTCGTTATGCCAAATAAATTATAGTTCATAAAAGTAAGCGGAAATATATTTATATTCGTATTATTATATTAATTCTCATGCTTTCATCAAGCGATAAATCATTATCCCCAAAAACAAGCCAATCATCCATCCGGCCGCGACTCATAAGTATCAGAAAGTGCACATATTCTACAAGCGATGAGATGGTCCCGTTGGTAGCGTTCCTGGCTTCGGTCCGCAGGGGCCCGTGGTGCAAATTTTTCTCCAAATTTTTCATAATTTCTCATATTTTAGTCATATTTGAGATTTTCGGAGAAAAAATGATTTAAAACAGATTCAAGTTCTGGTCTATTTCCCAGAAACACATTTTTTTCACTGAACATTCATGATTTCTCATTTTTTTCCCGGAAATTTCTCTTTTTCCTATGACCTGAGTGAACGGCTGCGGAGATATTCGGAGAGAAGTTAAAGATGAAAAGAAATGAGATTTTCGTAAAAAAACTGATTATTATTTTTTTTCCGGAAATTTTCCTTTTTCATATTACCTGAGTGAAAGGCTGCGAAGATATTCGGAGAAAATTTAAAGATGAAAAAATGAGATTTTCGTAAAAAAAAAACTTGTTCTTATTTTTTTCCTGAACTTTTTCTTTTTCCTATTGAGTGAAAGGCTGCGGAGATATTCGGAGAAAAGTTATAGATGAAAAAAAATGAGATTTTCGTAAAAAAAGACTTATTACATTTTTTTATCCCTCATAATTCTGAGAAATAATGAATTTCCGAAATTTTTGCAAACATTATTTTCCTTAAGGGGTAACACCACTGTAACGGCCTGCCATGAAGCGTTTTAGACAAATAATACTTGGGGTAATTATTAAGCATATATTGAAGTACACGGAAAAAAAGAAATAGTACAAAATACAGGGGCTACACAGTTCGCATTGGACTCGAGCGATTGCACAGCGATATTCACTAAAACACAGTGCTCAAAATACAGTGTGCTCAAAGTAAATGATTACAGTTCCTATACCGTCCTCTTTGGACTCGAACCGCTCTACTGTATCTTTTACTGGAACACACAGTCCAAAATACAGTGTAGTCAAAAGTAAATTTTGACAGTTCAACACTGTAATATAAATTTAACAAAACTAGTAATGTGACAGTTGGTTAATCTGTATTGTGTACAATGAATGCGCCAGTTATGTCGACAGAGTTTATCTAGACACACAAAAAAAAGTTTATCCATAAAAGAAGTTTGAAAAAAAATGTGTAGATAATATAAAAAAATCAGTCACATACACAAGAACGTACCTTTTTGTAAATAATTCTCTCTTTTTTGTATTTTCTTGAATTATGTCGTACAAATTTCAACGCTCGCATCCTGTCGACCACGCACTACTAACTGGCAATCCTTTGTGTCCTGGCCACGTGACTCACCCCACGCGCGAGACAAGCCCCAATTAGACAAGAACGTGCCTTAAAAAAACATGCTCTCTTTCTTTATAATTTCTTGAATTCTGTCGCACAAATTTCGATGTCCGCGTCCCATCAACCACGCACTACTAACTGGCAATCCTTTGTGTCCTGGCCTCGTGCCTCACCTCGTGCCTCATTTGCGTACAGTATAAAAATCAGTGACCGCATTTAAATTTTACAGTTGAATATTTTTACTGAAGTCACTGATGTATTCACAATATCAAACTGCACATAAACAAGTGTAACTGTAAAAATCTCAGAGTGCACAGATAACGCCACGAAGTGTCGAAAGAAGAGTAAAACTACCGTGCCACACTGAGAAAATTTAATGAATCACTCTGTACTCAATACAGTGTACACGGTAACCCTTGCAGTTTGCGTACAGTATACGAACCAGGTGATCTCGTGTAAATTTTACAGTTAAATATTTTTACTGCAAAACACTGATGTATTCACAATACTGAACTGTAAATAAACCAGTGTAACTGTGAAAATCTCAGTGTGTACAGGGAAATTCGTCATTTTTGTAGGACAGGATTTACATTACTGTTTCACTGTAAAATGAAATATGGCAACCTGTTTTTTATGCGCTTTATACTGTGATTTTCGCTGTTTCCTTTTTTCCGTGTATATTGCAAAAAAAATGTACGGGAAAATATTACAAAATGGCGACGCTGCAGCAAATTCTTTCGAGGCAAGTTGAACTTAAGGTGCTCTACGGCACGTAGTATAACTTGTGCCAATTTTAATCTGGACAAAATATTTTTTTTTATTAAATCTAGATGAGTGAGTGATGACTAGTGAACCACGTAGGGGATTCTAGAAATATTGATTTTTGAGTAGTTGCCGAGTATTTGACTAAAAATGTTCATTTAGACTTAATAAAACAAAATTCTTTTTTTTTTAGATTAAAATTGGCACAGTTATACTACGTGCTGCAGAGGTTCGACATGCTTCGGAATAATTGCTGCAGTGTCGCCATTTTGTAATATTTTCGGATAAAAATTTCTAGCAATATACTTAAGTATATGCTCAATAAATACCGCAAGTATTATTTGTTTATCACATTTTCTTCCGCCAAAAAAAATATCTAAAAAATACGCTTCCTGTAAGGCCGTTACAGACCCCTTACAGTCTTCATATAATTTCCGAGATTTTCCCGTGATCGTAATTAAAATGATGAAATATTCGGAAAAATTCGGGGAAACTCGGATGTTTGCGTATAAATAATTGTCCGCAAAACTCCGAATTATTCATATTTGTTCCAATTCATAGAAAAATTCTGAAAAAATCGAAGTTTTTCGGAAAAAAATTGCACTAGGGGCGCGGGATCGTTCCCCGCGCTCAGTGCTTTTATTAAAATTATTAATACTATTAATTCTTATTTGATTAGTTATTTTTATTAGTTATCATCGTTATTTTAATTAGTTATCTTTTAGTGTGAAAAAATTTATCGCGCACTCTGACCGCTTATTTTATTAGTTTGTACGTTAATTTAAATAAAATAATAAATCTAAATTACAACTTATTTATTTTCTAAAAAATTGTTTGCGCTTTACTCACACCCGTCCCTATGCCAAATAAATTGTAATTCATAAAAGTAAGCAGAAATTTATTTATATTCGTATTATTATATTCATTCTCATATACTTTCATCAAGCGATAAAGCATTATGATAATGCTTTATCGCTTGATGATAGTATATGAAAGAAGTATATAGTATATGAGCGTAAGTATATGAAAGTATTTGAATAGTTATTGAATGAATATAATATTACGAATATAAATATATTTCCGCTCATATACTTTCATCAAGCGATAAAGCATTATCATAATGCTTTATCGCTTGATGAAAGTATATGAGAATGAATATAATAATACGAATATATTTCAGCTTACTTTTATGAATTACAATTTATTTGGCATAGGGACGGGTGTGAGTAAAGCGCAAAAAAATTTTTCAGAAGTAAAATATGTTGTAATTTAGATTTATTATTATATTTAAATTAACATATAAACTAATAAAATAAGCGGTCAGAGTGCGCGATAAGTTTTTCAACGCTAAAAGATAACTAAATAAAATAATAATGATAACTAATAAAAAACTAATCAAATAAGAATTAATAGTAATAATAATTTTAAAAAAAGCACTGAGCGCGGGAAACGATCCCGCGCCCCAAGTGCAAATTTTTTTCCGAAAAACTCCGATTTTTTCCGTAAAATTTTTCCGAATTTTGCTATGAATTGGAACAAATATAAAGAATTCGGAGTTTTGCGGACAATTATTTTTGCGCAAACATCCGAGTTTCTCCGAATGTTTCCGAATATTTCATCATTTTTATTACAATCACGGGAAAATCTCGGAAATTATATGAAGACTTTAAGGGGTAACACCACTGTAACGGCTTTACAGGAAGCGTATTTTTTGATACTTTTTTTGCGGAAGAAAATGTGATAAACAAATAATACTTGCGGTATTCATTAAGCATATATTTAAGTATATAGCTATAAATTTTTCATCCGAAAATACTACAAAATGGCGACACTGCAGCAATTCTTCCGAAGCATGTCGAACCTCTGCAGCACGCAGTATAACTGTGCCAATTTTAATAAAAAAAGAAGAATTTTGTTTTATGAAGTCTACATGAGTGTATCTACTGAACCACGTAGGGGATTTTCGATAAGTTAATTAAAACAATATTTATTAAAAAATAACTGTCTTAAAAATAAATTGAACATTTTTAGTCAAATACTCGGCAATTACTCAAAAATCAATATTTCTAAAATCCCCTACGTGGTTCACTAGCTGCACTCATCTAGATTTAATATTTTTTAAATGATTTTATTCCGATTAAAATTGGTACAAGTTATATTGCGTGTCGCAGAGCACCTTAAGTTCAACATGCCTCGGAAGAATTTGCTGCAGTGTCGCCATTTTGTAATATTGTCCCATAATTTTTTTTTGCAGTATACTTCAATATATGCTTTATAATTACCCCAAGTATTATTTGTGTAAAACGCTTCGTGGCAGACCGTTACAGTGGTGTTACTCCTTAAGGAAAACAATGTTTGCAAAAATTTCGGAAACTCTTTATTTCTCAGAATTATGAGGGATAAAAAAATGTAATCAGTTTTTTTTACGAAAGTCTCATTTTTTTCATCTATAACTTTTCTCCAAATATTTCCGCAGCCGTTCACTCAATAGGAAAAAGAAAAAGTTCCGGAAAAAAATAAGAACCAGTTTTTTTTTACGAAAATCTCATTTTTTTAATCTTTAAATTTTCTCCGAATATCTTCGCAGCCGTTTACTCAGGTAATAGGAAAAAGGAAAATTTCCGGAAAAAAAATAATAATCTTTTTTTTTTTACGAAAATCTCATTTCTTTTCATCTTTAACTTCTCTCCGAATATCTCCGCAGCCGTTCACTCAGGTCATAGGAAAAAGAGAAATTTCCGGGAAAAAAATGAGAAATCATGAATTTTCAGTGAAAAAAAATGTGTTTTTGGGAAATAGACCAGAACTTGAATCTGTTTTAAATCATTTTTTCTCCGAAAATCTCAAATATGTCTAAAATATGAGACATTATGAAAAATTTGGAGAAAAATTTGCACTACGGGCCCCTGCGGACCGAAGCCAGGAACGCTACCAACGGGACCATCTCATCGCTTGTAGAATATGTGCCCTTTCTGGTACTTACGATTCGCGGCCGGATGGATGATTGGTTTGTTTTTAGGGATAATGCTTTACCGATTGATGAAAGTACGAAAATTAATATAATAATACGAATATAAATATATTTTCGCTTACTTTTATGAATTATAATTTATTTGGCATAAGGACGGGTGTGAGTAAAGTGTAAACAATTTTATATAAGATAAATAAGTTGTAATTTAGATTTATTATTATATTTAAATGAACGTATAAACTAAAAAAATAAGCGATCAGAGTGCGCGATACATTTTTTTGTACACATTAATAACACAGAGAATCAAGAGCTAATAAGCATTGAAATAATCTAAAAGCCTCGCGCATGACGTCACCCGACGGCACGCGCGAGTCTCGCTCAGATTGCTTTTTCCCTCGAAACCTTCGTTCGGCTTGGCCGCACATGTACGTGCTCAGCGTCCATGCATTGGTGTAGCTGCCGAAGGCGCGGTCGGGAAACTTCGACCGTGCTCGGCTCTTTCCGAAAATGTCCGAGCGTCGCTCACTTACGGAAACGCGCCACTATGATTGTGTGATGGGCGCGTAAGTCTTGTTTTTTTTATTAAGCATATACGAATTAAATATCATAAATAATGCCTGAAGAGGCGAGAATAGCTAAAGCGAGAGTAAGTTCGAAATTTTCTGAATATAAAATGAAGAAAAAAAAAGATGGTTCACCGGGGATTGTACCCGGACCGTAAGCATCCTTTATCCGTCACGCTGCCAACTCAGCCACGACGCTCATTGCAGATAAAGAAACATTTATGATACACCCTTATCCATAATGTTTACTGTTGAAAAAAAATGTCGAAACGATCGCGGCAAATGCTCAAGATTTCTTTTTGAACCTTCCACGGTCGTTTCGGCGTTTTATTTTTCAACGCGGTTCGTCGTTAATTTTTTTTAACCCGCATTTTCGGCTTAAACGGGCAAACGAGAGAAAACAGTGATCTCGATACATGTTTTTCACTTTGAAATTCATTTAATGCATATTCCAATCCTCAGTACGGCCACACATATACGTCGAGCTCGATCGGACGGAAAACCTCGCTCCGCTCGCCTGTCGAGCGAGCGCGATTTGCGAGGGGCAGAGACTTTTCCCCCACCAGCTACCCATTCGTGTTCACGCTGACTGCGATACCGACTTGAGCGGTGATCACGGACTCGCGCGGCTACAAGGGAAACTGCAACCTCGACGGAGGCGATGATCACGAAATCATACTCCCGAAATCGCCGCCGCGATTTAGCGCCATTTACGAGGCACGCCGAAAAGGGGAGCGTTGTACATCTCCCTACTAATCTCTGCGGGAAAGAGACCCGATCCTCACTCCGAGCTCGCACGCAGTCGCTCCGAAACCCGCGCGCCACCTCGTTACTGCCACGTGACAGTCGCCTCGCCGCTGTTATACGCGGGACCATTCAAATATCCTTAACATTTGGTAGTCCTCCGTTTTTCGAAAAACCGATAATCAAAAATTGGACAATAAGTTGGCCCCCCCACTTTGACTAATCGAACTTTTTTTTTTACGAATCGTTTGGTGGTCGTTTGGCAGCGTTTGGTAGCCCATTCAAATCGTTTGGTAGTTTCCCGTTCTTTCGGAAAATCGAAAAGGAAATTCCGATCCATGAGATAGGACGATGGGCAGCAGAAAAAGACTCGATAACCAACGCCATCTGTCGCAAAAACGTCGTATATTATCACGACCAATCACAGCTCTCTATTCCTGATACGCACGTATTTTGTGTTATCGTATTTGAATGATCGACTACCGAACGTCCCGAATAGAATACCAAACGCTACCGGATGTTTTTCCATCGATCGCGGCCCATTAGAACGTAATCGGACAAGAAATAACGAGTGAATCTACGCTAATCTATAATTCTGTCAGTGCGGCTTCTGGCGACCAATCCCAGCGCTCCATTTCCGATTCGCTGTATTTTGCGTTGGCGTTATTGATTGATCGACTACCAAAGGATCTGAATGGAATACAAAACGCTATGATTTCTTTTTCGATCGAATAAATCTCATCACAATGAATTAGCCACAAAATAATGGGTGAATTTTTGTGAGAAATTCATTTTTCCGGTGCGGCTTCTAACGACCAATAGCTGCTCACCATGATCAACTGAACGGTGAGCTGTGATTGGTCGCCACAAGTCGCGGAGGACAAAGAAGCTATGTACGCACGTACGACTACTAAACGAATCGTGGATGAAAGCTTGATTAGTCAAAGTGAGGGGGGAGGGTGCTAAATTGTGGACCGATTTTTAAATCTAAAAAAATAACGGGTGAATTCGCGTTAATCAGCCGTTCTAGGACTACGGCTTCTGGCAACTAATCAGAACCGTCCACTGAGGATTCACATGTATTTTGCGTTTTCATAATTTAGCGATCGACTACCAAACGTCGTGAATAGAATATCAAACGCTATTCGATGTTTTTCTATCAATTAAGTCTTTTCACAATGAAATTAGCCAAAAAATAATGGGTAAATTTTCGTTAGAAAATCCTTTTTCCGACGGGGCTTCTGGCGACCAATCACAGCTCGGCGTTTACGATACACGCGTATTTCTGGTTGGCTCCATCTAGTGATATACTACCAATCGTTCTAAATTGAATACCAAACGCTTCCGGGAGTTTTTCTATATATCAAGACTCATTAAAGGGAAATCAGACAAGAGATAGCGAGTGCTTCAGTGTTTTGCAATTTTGCTCCGTGGTTGGACCTTTAGTGACCAATCGCAGTCCTCTAATCAAGACGCCGGATATCCGTTCTTGGTTCGGTTATGACTTTGGATCCTGATCTGTCAGCTGAGGCGTAACATTTTTTCCGCCATTTTGGGAATGGAAAACCCCCAGAATGTAAAAAAAATCTCAAACTAACCGTTGGGGGCAGGTATTTTATATGTAGAAAGTGTGTACCAAGTTTGAAATTAATCGGTCATGTAGTTTTCAAATGGCAGTGAACACGGACTTTAAAAAAGTGATTTCGAGAAAAACGCGTTCCAAGTTTAGAGAAGTCGGAGCTACAGTGTTAGAGGAGCAGGATTAAATATTCAATAACTTCGAGAGTTTTGCTCTGATTGACTTGAAATTTTGGGATTATATTCTTGAAATGTTTAACTATAAGAAAAGACAACACAAAAAATTGATTTTTCAAAAGTGCAAATCCCTTACCCTCCCCTTAAAGAGAAAAATGCGTTTAAATTTTCGAGTTTGGAGTTTCCGTATAAATTGTCTACTTATGTTTATGTAAGTATACGAACAGCATGCACAGCACCACGATTCTCAAACTTGTTTGGCGACGTAACTGTTTTGAAAGTAAATATTTTACAGAACCCTAAAATAAGCAAAACCTGGTTTTATGTTTATTTTTTAATAAAAATCATACAAAAACAGGTACTTTACATAACAATGTATTAATTCCACTCTAAAATGATGAAATTGTTCCCATTTGTGGGGAAGTATGAAGTTTTTTTTTTTCGGCAGAGCACACTTTGAGTATCTGGGGTCTATATGACATTGAAGTTCGCATCGTTACAATGCAACAAAAGTTTTTTATCTTCCACGAAAATCACGCAAACATTTTTAGGATTCTAAATCTGCAAAACGATTTTTGATAATAATGGAAACAAAAAATGGAAAGAAATTTTCTATGCATCCCAATGATGCAAACTTCAACCCCATCGGGTCTATACTATCCAATAATAACAAAAATCAATTTTTTGAAAATTTTACACCACGATGATCCCTTAACGCACTGAAAAATACATAAATCGCTCCAGTACTGTGACAGCCATGAAATTGTGAGAAATTTTGAAGACGTTCTAGAAAAATTAATAAAATTGTGAAAAAGTTTCTTGGTCTTCCAAACTAGTCACAATTTTCTAGTCAACGTATAGATGCACAATATCAAAATACAGATCGGAATATCTAATTTCTACGTAAAATCTTTTCCCCAGCATTAATATACTATTAAAGTGCATCAATGTCAGTCTCTACGCATATCCAACAGTGCGATTCAGCACTGTATTTCTTTCCCAGCCGAATAGTCGCTCGATCAAAGATGTGCAATGACGAAGACGGACTTAGCTGCCGCAACTGAAGGACACACCGTCGACGTCTATTAACTTCATCGATTGATTGCAAAATTGTTTTGCAGGCAACCTGCAGCACGGTGTGCGAGTCCTGGGGCGAAGCAATGCAGGCATCATGGTCCCAGTGTGCGCATGTTCGAGGGATGTGGCGACGGAAGTCCAGACTTCGAGCTCCGAAGCTCCAAAGCCGGCAAAAACGGCCAGGACGCCCTACAGTTCCTTCCAGAATACGAACAACACGGCGGAGTACGCACACGCGAAAATGGACGATCTCCTAAATTGGGGCCGCAATGTGGCCGTTGACTTTCAGCCTCGCTTGTTGCACCGTCGAGATGATGCACATGGCCGCGCCTCACTACGACATGGACAGATACAGTGTGGTTTTTCGCGCCTCGCCCCGTCAGGCCGACGTTATCATCGTAGCTGGAACATTGACGAACAAAATGGCGCCAGCTTTGCGAAAAGTTTACGATCAAATGCCCGATCCTAAATGGGTGATTTCTATGGGGAGCTGCGCGAATGGCGGTAGCTACTATCATTACAGTTGTTCCGTTGTTCGAGGATGCGACAGAATTATTCCCGTGGACATTTACGTGCCAGGCAAGCCAACCTCTTGAATCATCCTAAATAAGACGAAACGTTTTCCTATCGGGCCTCAACGATATTTAATTGCTCTTTCAGGCTGTCCACCGACCGCGGAAGCTTTGCTCTACGGAGTTCTTCAGCTGCAGAAAAAGATAAAGCGCATGTGAACGGCGCAAATATGGTACAGAAAGTAAACCAATCGTTGGTGTCTTTACGCTCGTAACGCAAGTCGACGAGGCGGGTCGAAGACACATTCGCGGTAGTAGCATGCAGCCAGCAACGGAAGATTGTCAAGGTCGTTCAATGTCGTGGCGATGGAAATTTCGTGAAATTTGTATACAAGGTTACCGTATAGTGAAAAAAATTAAAAATATTGTACAGTGAATGGATTTCGATAATCGAATATTCTCGTCGATAAAACCTAGATAATAAAGTGTGACAAAATTTCGCTGCGTCTGTACCATTTTTTTCCTTCTTTTCTAGTATCTTAAAAAATACATTACATTTGTGATAAAACAGCCTGTACAAGATCGTTTAATCGATAGACTTTTCCGCACTCTCGTCAAATATCATATTCGTCTCTTTTACACATTCACACGTATACACGTTACTTCGACGGAATTCAGTACATCGAAGCGGTGTTATTCTTTTTTTTTTCGTCCGTTCAAGAAGTGTCACATTCGCCAGAGAGGTTTTCCATGCAGCCAAAACTATGATTTTTATTCTCGCGTATTTGTGAATTTCAACAATCTCATTTCGACTAGCACGCCTCTGAAAACAAAATTCTCCAACGGAAAACCCGATCTATGGTATCTCATTTTTTCTTCCACAACTCTGAGCAAAAGTGTAACTTTCTCACCGAGTTCGAACGTCGACTCGTTGAAAGAAAAGAAAAACGGAAACTACGCGCCACTTTTAAATCCCGGCCATTTATTTCGGTTTGTCTTTGCTTTTGTTCGACTCTGATATTTAACGACGAAAATTCGAAGGAAACGCGGATTCCCGTATCAAGAGCCCATCGAGATTGTGAACAAAAAAAGAAACTTCCCAGTCTCTTCCTCTGTCGTACAGTGGCAAGTCCCAAACCGAAGCCCCTCAAAATCCGCGTTTCGCTTCAACGTACGTAAATACACGTTCAGTTCGCGAGGAATAGCCCGGCTGATGAAAAACTATGTTTGAAAAATAAATAATTTGCCGCCCACGTTGTTAGTCTCATTCGTGTTTTCTTCGCGTGTAAATCTATATACACAATAAGCAAATAGGTCGCACGGGCTTGGCCTGAATGAAGACATTTTTCAAAATGAGACAAAGAGTCGATTTTTACAACCTTATCGGTTTGTTACTCCGAGTGAATCGAATGTCCGTAATATTTGTTTTCCCTGTTACGCCAAGAAAATCTCCAGCGCGTAACGTCAATGTTTCCAATTACGTTACATTGTTTTCTCGAATGAAAAAAAGCTTCGACGTGATCGAATTTCGGGTTCACACAAATTACCATTAGGACCGATTGTTCGGATTTGATACCAAAAAAAAAATGAACACACAATAACGGTCGTTTTTTTGACGAAATGACCATAAACTCGCGGACGCTAATTTTCCAACCATCAGTTAAATTATTTACAAGACGCTGCGGTAACTCGACAGGGCGCGTAAGAAAATAGAGAAATAATAAAAGGATCACTGCTTCTCTTTGTGCAGAATATTTTCGAACGCGCTCGAGTTATCGCGAGCGCTAAGGCCCCTGTGACGCCATACAACACGCGTCAGGCTTGTCCATTGCTCCTTTCTTCTCTCCGCGTTTACACATTTGTAGAATTGATCGATCGTTCGAGCAATCAATCGAATCGTTCGCATCAATATATATTCAACGCAGCAGCAATCAGCATCGAGTTCATCGGCATAGAGAAAGAGAGATCATCCCACTGCCCGCACCATTCGCAATATATACCTAAATGACAAAAAGAATACGTAAATTCGTTCATACGACGTCTCTCTCTCTGTCTCGATCGATTATTATTTTTCCCCTTTCTTCCGTTAAACGATTTTTCAAATCAAATCGTTGAATCCAGACAGCGGAATTTTAAAGCTCGTGAAAATACACAGAGAAAGTACGATTTTTCAGTCCGTAGACTTTTAATGGCCTCCCAATGAAACGATTATTTTGAAGAGTTCGCTGGCTCTAATGACTGCTGTATACGCAACGATAATTACTCTGCTCGAGCGTCTTTGTTGGAAGCGAGATGTAATATGACTGTCGTTAGGAAAAAGAAACTGCGAATACCAACAACAATGTTGGCTTGTTTTGCCTTCTCGCGAATTGTCTCTTTGGCGCTCGTACTAGTTTCACTTTTGCGTTAAACGCGTAGCAGATTTTTTACGACCACTTGGCTGTAGCTGTTATTCGTCGGTATCTGTTCCAGACGTAGCAAAAACTCCCGAACCAAATCATTTTTAGACAGAGAAAACGCGGCACTCTTCGCCGGATCTTTCGGAGCCCCAAATGTGCATTTTAGTAGTTGAAGATGTATTGCCCGTACATTTCTGACCAAAAGTAAATTTCGGTGAGAATTTTGAGTACTTTGCGATAACATTAAAGGGTGAGGCCACTCTAGAGGCCGAAGAATAGGCTATGGGGTTTTTTGTTCAGAAAAACTACAAAATAAATCGAGATTACAAAAAAGGGTGTTTATCATACATATCAGTGAATGTATACAATAAGTTTTTTGAAGCGATTAATTTCAACATGGCGGCTGTGCAGTGTTTATCTCAAAACTGCATTTTTTAAGTTGGCCGAAAACATAACTCAGACGATTTTCAACCGAGTCACTTGAAATGTTGAATATATCTTGAAAAATACATTGTTTATGGAAGTACGTAGGATTTTTTTTTATATTGGATAGTTCATTTGTTATTAACAATTGTCTGACGATTTTTTTATATTGCACAGTTAATTTGTTATTAAAAATCGTCAGATAATTGTTAATAACAAATGAACTACGCAATATAACAAAAAAATCCTACGTACTTCCATAGACAATTTCCGAGTGAATCGGTTGAAAATTGTCTGAGTTATGTTTCCGGCCAGCTTCAAAAATGCAGTTTTGAGATAAACGCTGCAAGCCACTATTTTGAAATTAAACGCTTCAAAAAAAATTACTGTATACAGTCACTGATATGTATGATAAACACCCTTTTTTGTAATCTCCATTTATTTTGTAGTTTTTCTGAAAAGAAATCCCCAAAAAGCCTATTTTTTTCGGCCTTTAGAGTGCCTGAGGCCTTAAAAGCTGAAAAAGATCAACCGTAGCGAAGATGATAAGAACATTGGTTTTAAATAATAAGAATGTCAAAAATTCATAAATAAATTGTTCAAACAACAATTTGTTCGAATAATCTCCGGTAAACTTGATTTTTTGTGACATTAAATGAATTATATTTTTCTGAATACATATGATTTTTTTAAAGAATTTTCTCTCTATTTCGAAAATCCCGTTCTTGAAATTTTTCAGAGTCCTATGACACTGTTCGTTGAATACCCCGGACACTTCTTGGATTTAATATGGAACATTGCTCCGAAAACATATTAAAAATTTGCGACCCTTGAACCATTTTTTTTAATTATTATTTTTTTAATGAAAATAGAAATAAAATTCTGAATAAATTCATACCTATTCAGAAAAATCTACGAATTCATTTTATAATATAAAAAAGTAGTTCACCAGACATTTGTTGAACAGTTTTTTTTTTCAACAATTTACTTATAACTTTTGTGCATTATCATTGCCGGAAATTAATGTTTTTTAGCATCTTTGATGTGGTTGATTTTTTTTTAATTTTAATCTCATCGCATAATACTCAGAATTCTCGCCGAAACCCACTTTTGGTAGGGAATGTACGGGCAATACATCCTTAAGCGTGCACCGGCATAATTGACATAGAAAATCCATCATCAGAGTACGCGAAACGTGTACGAGTGCGAGAAACCACAGGGAAGAAAAGTAATAGTGGGCAAATCGTGTTGGGAATTTTTCAAAAATGTGTAGCGCAAAATAAACGGTTTTGAAAAAGGCTCTTCTTTAACAAATGCGTAATTCAGGGTCGGCGTTCACTATAAAGCAAAGATCATTTTTGTTGATAGGCAACTAGACTTGCCTTCTGTAGCTTTAAGCAAAGATAAATTGCGTTATATTTCTAATAAAAGTGAAGATTTCGTCGGACAGACGTTTTGTATCAATTCTTCAGATCCTCGAATAAAAAATTTCTGCGTAACTTTCTTTAAAAAAAAAACTAAAGTTTAAACAAGAATCATATATACTCTCGCATGCTTCTCGTCAATTAACTAATTTTGAATAGCACATCTTCCATTATCATTCGGGCTAATATCGATTGTTTAAAAACTCGTTTGTCTTGAAAAATAACCAGCCGTCAAAAGACTGCCGAGGAAACACATTGTATTTTCAGTAATAAGAACGAATTCCTACCGCTAGCAAAAACATTTTCTCCCGAATATATATATCGCTGATGAAAGCTGCTCTGGCATCGAATATCCTTATGATCTCACCCCCCCCCCCCCCCCCCGATTTCTTTTATGTTAATTCGGCGAATAATCTCCGTAACGTAATCGACCACGCGTGTTCCAGCCACTTTTACCAGAGTGCTTTACACGGAACGTTTTTTTTTTCTCGATTAGTCAGCTAACGTTGGAGAACTTCACGGATTGCCCCGACGTGAAGGACAAATCGGATTGTCAACTGGCATTCGGAGCAAAGTGAACTCTTTGACTTTTCACGCGGTTGGACAGATGATCGAGAAATTCCGCAATAATGCGAGAGCGCTCGTTACGCTCTGATCAGACGCGTTATAAGATGGCCTGAGATGTCGATGGCGGTGGGTTGCTCGGCAATGCCGGTATAGGGCCGTCGGTCCACTGGATCAGAGCGTGCTCGACCATTTGTGTACTTTGAAAGTGACCTTTCAAGAGGGTTTGCGAGAAATTACAATGCATCTGGTACGCCTCACTCTCCCGATTCGGATCTCCGCATATTCTGTACAAATCTGAAAATGACGGAGTAATAAGTCTTTAATGGAATATACGAAGTAATTATATCCTATACTATTGAACAAGCGATTGATGTATATCTGCTAATTTTATCTGGAAAACGGAGCTAAAGGTGACAAAATAGGGTATTTGAAGTGTACGGAAATCATTTTAAGGGGCCAGGCCACAGTAACTCGTATAAAATCATGTGCGAATTTAACAATTTTGTTTCGTATGAAAAAGTAATTCGCTCATAAAATTAATTACACATCTATTTAGTATGAATATCAAGCTGTTAGAAAAAAAAAAAAAAATTTCGATGTACAAAATGGCCGACTACTAATATTTTCTTTTGTTATCTTTTTTTTTAAGCGCTCTGCATCGTGACATTTAGCATCGACAATTTATGACCTAGAACAACAAACGAAAATTCTCGTCCATCTACATTAGAATACATAGAGAAGTACGCACGGAATTTAAAAAATATTGTTTTAATCAAAAGTTGTAGGTATTTGAATTTAAGAAATGAATTTTCAGTGAAAAATTTCGTTATAACTGCTCATAAAATGAAAACTTTTCAATTAATCAGAAATTCCGTACGTACTTCTCTACGAAATGCAATTAGGAGCATAACTTTTAAATTTGAAGTAAATCGAGTGAAAATTGTTGAAGTTATTTGTTATGCCAATTCGAAAAAAGCTGTTTCGAGAAGTTTCGAGTAGTCGGCCATTTTGGAAATCGAAAAAAAAAAAATATTTTTTCTAACTGCTTGATATTCGTACTGAATGGATGTGTAATTAATTTTATGAGTGAATCACTTTTTCATACGAAAAAAAATTGTTAAGCCGCGTTTTTTCTCGAAACCACTTTTTCAAAGTCCGTGTTCACTGCCATTTGAAAACTACATGACCGATTTATTTTACACTTGGTACACACTTTCTACATATAAAATACCTCCCCTAAACAGTTAGTTTCAGATTTTTTTTACATTGAGAGGGTTTTCCACCCCCAAAATGGCGGAATTTGTCGTGAAAAATAGCACTTTTCACTTTACATGACCACCAAAAATTGAGAAATGAAAAGAAAATTATCAAAGACCGTTGGGGGGAGGATTTGATGATACTTTGACTAAATTTTAATGGTACTTGATTCCAGATCATTTCCAGCTGAGATACAGTGAACACCGCAAATCGTGTTTTTCCAAAGGCGTTCTTGGAAAAGCTTTGTCACCGGCTTGTTTGTGGATATTTTCGCGTACAAATTTCACGGAATGTTCTTGAAATGACACTTAACAATGTACAAAAGGTTTCAATACATTTACTCTATCCATATAGATGAAAAAAAAATCGCAAAAAAGTGTTTTTTTTCACGCTGTAACCCCTACCCTTCCCTTAAATTCGCACATGATTTTATACCCGTTACCGTGGCCTAAGGCCTTAAATAGTTAATTATTTTATGTTATGCTCACAATATTTTTTTATCTTCGCGAATGTCAGAATTTACGATGTAAATCGGCAATAAAATTTAAATATTCAACCAGACCGCCAAAACGCTCCCGTTGTCAGATACCCAGGTAGCAATTTTCAAAAAGTTGTCCAAAAGTCGACTAAAAGGGTGCCAAATGTCCGCCCGGAAGTTATCTTAAAGTCAACAACCATCCAAAAAGATAACTTTTGGACACATGATAACTTATAGGTAATTTTCAAGCGGACATTTGGAACCCATTTGGACAACTAATAGACAACTATTTTCAAATTGCTACCTGGGTATGTAGTCACGTGACGCTTGTGACGTCACATGCAAGTGAACAAGGTAAAGGACGTATATCGCCGCTGAGTTGTCGCACAGCAAACCTTCCTCTCCATTCTTATTTAAAGGTCGATAATATGGTAACTATCACTACAAATAATTATGAATGAACAGAAAAAGTACGGAAATACACTGAAATGAATTAGAAAATCGCTGATTACTCGTCACAGGACCGTAATGACAATCTGCTTACTGGCATGTGACGTCACTAGAGATCCAACCAATCCTGGAGCGTTTTCATTCACGTGACCAGACGTTCAAATTTATCTAATTTAAAAATTTAAATAAACGAAAATAAGATGCTTTTCTACGATAAAATGATAGAATTTTTTTTAACGCTATATTCTTTTAGGATGACAAGAGAATGAACCATATTTTTAATATAGTCAAATACGCTATTGGGAGAAACTGCTGTTTTCAGTAGCGAGAAAACGATACGCTATGTTACTATAATTGTTTTTTTTTTAATCATTTCAAGAGGCACTTTTATAACGCAATCGAAAAAGAGATTAAAGAAGTTGTGATCTATGAATATCTATGTTATGTTATGGAATTATGTTTAAGGGGTTGAACTATTTTAAGAAAAAAACTCGTTTTTTTCCAGATCAACCGGCTGGCCAAAATCAAGTACACCGTTGAGCACCTTACGTTAGAAAGTCCTTCACGAGATTCTTATAACTTCGTTAATTATTAATATTTTTATAGGAATAATCATCATTAATCATCTTACACATTTCTTCAATTTTTTGTTTATAACCCTGATCTTTGGGTCGTCACAGTAGCCAAGTGTCTTAAGATATTCCTTCCACGATCTCGGATATTTAACAATTGACCGATTTTTGTCTATTAATCATGTAAAAATACATCATAGCATACTGGTAAAATTTTCAAGCCGAGTTACCGAACTTTAATCAAAAAATTACGACTCTGAGAATCGTCTCATTTATGCGGCGCTTCATGAAGATGACACGCTGGCCGCATTTCCATCTAATCAAGAGACGCGGCAGCGTCTTGACGCCAAGTAATAAAAAAAAAAATTCGACGCCACTAACGTCGCCACCGATCTCGACGCCACTGACTGACTGACGACACGCCGCGACTCTTTATACAGTAAGATGGGCTTTTAGCAGACGACTTTTAACTTTCAATCGACATTACGCGAAAACGCGGCGACAAATCGAAAATCTAATGACATTTTACCAATGTAATGTGATTTTTTCCTATCGATTTTGTTTGGGTCATTTTTTGACCCGTGTACTCAATCCCCTTGATCTCATAATATTCACCGAATTTCCGACCGAATTCACGACAAGAAATTTTTCCACCCTCGGGAAGTTTTCCGAATCGAATAAAGTCTTTCGGCCATGTCATAAACATGAAACATACGCCCTTATCAGGGTTGATTAACATTTGCCTGTCAACATCCGCATTTGAGGGGCTCTGCGCAGCCGCGAGAGCGCCACATCCGGGCGAACGCAGCGCCTCCGAGTAGCATCGCCTGCTACTAACTTTTTCGTTTCAATGTTTACCGTGATCTGACAGCTTAACCCCTAAATAGGGTTAGGCTGTGCAAAGTTAAAAAAAGTTAAAGTGCAAAGTTTAAAAAAAAGAA
Source organism: Ophion obscuratus (assembly GCA_964007375.1). Lineage (NCBI taxonomy): Eukaryota > Metazoa > Arthropoda > Insecta > Hymenoptera > Ichneumonidae > Ophion > Ophion obscuratus. Next base: position 50,165,216 of record OZ023314.1, read on the forward strand.
ATGGCCCTTTTTAGGGCCATATTAATTTGACGACGGTTGTGACCTCAAAAAAAAAAACAAACGGCTCTTTTCAGAGCCAAAATAAATTTGACGAAGGTATTTCAAAATCGCAAATTTAGACCTCAGGAAATTCTCTGACATGGACACAGCAACAATCGACTTACGTGATAACGGAGAAAATAAAGGCCAACCGCACGAAATCGCCTAGCATCGGATACAGATAAGAAAAAATCAGATACTGGAAAGTGAAGTTAAAGAATAAAGATCAGTTCCCTTCCTTGTACGACACAAAGATCCTCGTATTTTCATTATATGAAGAATTATTCGCGACCATTGGAAGAGTCTTGCGGTATGGATAAGTTTGAGAGTCGAAAGTATGAAGATTTTCCAAGCTTCGAGCCGTCCCACGTGTCGCAGTCACAGTGACCTACAGCACTGACAAGCTCAAGGTGGAGGCATTTGCGACCTCAAAGAATCATGCGAAGCACGTTTAGGGCCAGGTGATGTTTGACGAAAGCATGACAAATACGAGCTTTAAAAAGCCATATGACCTGATTACCAGCGATGCCCAATAAACTGCGATCGACCTCACCGAGCACATGGGGAATCTCAACACGCTGGATTGAACTGTGGATAGCGGTCTGCGAGTCGGTCAGCAGAGCGAAGAACCTCTATCCCACTCTGGTAAATTACAGCGGTACAATGAGAACCCCCATGACAATGAAGCCCAACGCGACACTCCGTAATGCTTCTCTGATTTTGGAAAGTAGCTATGAGCCACTCCTCAGGTTAGCCGCAGTTGATTTATATTCATAATATCGAAAATCAATTCGATACACTAAATTGAGCAAAAAGCCTAAAATATGAATTGTGGTATTTCTACCACAATTCATATTTTTGGCTTTCGATAAATTGATAAATTGCAAGAAATAAAAAATGTTTCAGGTATCGAGAAGCTGCAAAGATGAATTTGGCATCAACCATGGGCAATGAAAATTACCTTACGCTAAACAGCACAGGATTCCAAAAATCTGGATGTCGTTGGGCTGCCCGCAACAAATGAAAAATGATTTCAGGCGTCGGAAAGAGGCAAAAGAATTCTTATAGCCTCGCAAGTAAAGCAGACAAGTGCCTGCTCAATATAACATTTGGGATCGTTGGTAACTTTCGACGATGCGGCACCCGGAAACACGATAGAAAACTCGTCAGTCCAGCACCATGGATATCTGGTTCAGTGTGTGAGCCAGAGTTGGGCGTAATTCTATTTATAAATACGAATACAAATTTATTTACATCCTGATTTCATGTGATTTATTCATACTTCACTTAGTTGTATTCGCATGCATGCATACAAATACAATTATCGTCACAAGTATTCTGAACATACAAATAAATTCACATCAAAATCTGTGAATGCAAATGTATTCACAAAAAATTATAAATACAAAAAAATTCACAAAATTAATTGTGAATTTTTTCGTATTTAAGACAAATTAAAATCAAATTCACAATGATTAGATTAAAATTTGCACCAAAAGGGAGTTGGTACGTATTTTGAGAGAAAACATTGCCTCGAGGCAAAGAAATTTTTGCACAAAACTTTTTGTGCGAAAATTTCTTTGCCTCAACACAATGTTTTCTCTCAAAATACGTAAGAACTCACTTGTGGTGTAAATTTTAATATAATTGTCGTGAATTTGATTTTATTTTTCTTCAACTTGAGGAAATTCACAACTCAAATTTCATATTTATAATGTAATATTTAAAACTCACAACTTTTATTGCAAAAATTTCTGTGCCTCGTCGCAATGTTTTCTCTCAAAATACGTAAGAACTCACGGTTGGTGTAAATTTTAATCTAATCATTGTGAATTTGATTTTAATTTGTCTTAAATACGAAAAAAATCACAACTTATTTTGTGAATTTTTTTGTATTTACAATTTTTTGTGAATACATTTGCATTCACAGATTTTGATGTGAATTTTTTTAATTCACAGGATTTCTTGTAAATATTCACATTTTTTGTGAATATTCACAATTTGTTCTGTAAATTTATTTGTATGTTCAGAATATTTGTGAATACAATTGTATTTGTATGCATGCATGTGAATATAAATAAATTCGTATTCACACTTGTGAATACGAATTTATTTGCATTTATATTCACATGAAAATCACGATGTAAATAAATTCGTATTCGTATTTATAAATAGAATTACGCCCAATTCTGGTGTGAGCGATGTTTCGTCGCATCTCTACAGAAAGTTTTATTGACTCCGGTGATAAGATCCTTTGAGTTTGAGGTACCGAAGAACAAAAATATTAATTTTCTCTTGATCAGTCACATGAAAAATGTAAATGGGTACTTCTGATATTGAGTGATATTGACTGATGGGTTTTCCTGATATTCGTTTAACACGCAAATAAAAGAATGCAACTAGTGCTGGATTTTCAAAATTTTATATTTTTGTAGATTTTCTCCTGCTGCAACAAACAAACCCAAACAAACATGGAAATGGTATATTAAAATGTCAAACATTAAGCAGTAACATTACGGTGGAAAGATTTTCCAAAATGTATATTTAATATCATTTTTTAAATTATACGTTGGGATCTTAAGGCATTCCTTTCACGAACTCGAATATTCAACAATTAACTAATTTTTGTCTATAAACGAGTAAAAATACAATCCCAATTTACTGGTAAAATTTGAAGCCATGTTATCGATTTTAACGAAAAATTACGTCTCTGAAAATCGTTTCATTTATACGGCGCTTCATGGAGATGACACGTTGTCAACATAGAAGAATTTGTGTAGCTGCGATTTCTCAGAGAAATGTAAAAATGCCTAAATCTATAAATATGCACGAACTTTGTCATTTCATCGTTAGATATTATTTTTAATAAGTGCCACTTTAATGTAGCAATGATCCAGAAGGGCGCTCCTAATGCCCTCACAAAATATGGGCCTCTGTAAAAGGAATTCCCCTTCCAAAAAGATATGAAATCCCCCTTAAAAACTTTTAAAAAGTAAAAAAAAACGCCAAGTAATAAAAATCCCTCAAAATCGTTATCGCTTGTTTCACTATATAAAAAATTCTGATTTATCTCAAATATCTCAAACTATACTTTTCATTTAAGTTCACAAAATGGTTTTATTTTACTTCTTTAATGCAAATGTACAAAAAAAAGTGAAATCACTTTCATGAAATAGCCAAGCAAGTTTACTACACATGTTGTACACAACATTTTTAAAGCTTAGGAATAATATTTTTGAAAATTTATAGTTTGAAAGAGTTTTAGCAAACCATTATAGCAAAAAAAATAATATCACCATTAGTTAAAAGTACAAAGTAGGTACCACACAAGTACACTGGAAATGCTGTGCAACGACTTGGCGTGCATGGTTAAGAAAAAAGCTCGGGAAGTCAGAGAATTTTCCGTTCCGACCGCGCGCGAAAATAACTTCTGTGTCGATATATATATATATATATATATATATATATATATATATATATATATATATATATATATATAATTTTACATAATAACGTGGCATCGGCTACCAGGAGTATTAGCAACATTTCAAATTATAACGTTCCATTAACTAGCAGGGCTATTACCAATTATGTTCTACTGCCGCTCGCGCTAGTGTCATTCGTACAGTACGAAGCTACGTTATATTCGCTTAAAAGATGACTCGATAAATTGTTTTTATATAATTATCTTGTATTATGCAAATAAAATAACATTTCAAATGCCATATGGTCGAAGGATAGATCACTTATTTGAGCCGTACTCCACATAAATCTGGTTTTCACTTGCATAATAAATCGTGACGATTTATGTTTTGTTAACCCGAAAATTGACATGTTGAGATGACGAAATCCTTCGCCGAGCTTTTTTCTTAACCATGCACGCCAAGTCGTTGCACAGCATTTCCAGTGTACTTGTGTGGTACCTACTTTGTACTTTTAACTAATGGTGATATTATTTTTTTTGCTATAATGGTTTGCTAAAACTCTTTCAAACTATAAATTTTCAAAAATATTATTCCTAAGCTTTAAAAATGTTTTGTACAACATGTGTAGTAAACTTGCTTGGCTATTTCATGAAAGTGATTTCACTTTTTTTTGTACATTTGCATTAAAGAAGTAAAATAAAACCATTTTGTGAACTTAAATGAAAAGTATAGTTTGAGATATTTGAGATAAATCAGAATTTTTTATATAGTGAAACAAGCGATAACGATTTTGAGGGATTTTTATTACTTGGCGTTTTTTTTTACTTTTTAAAAGTTTTTAAGGGGGTAATTTATACACTAAATAACTCTGGATGCCTGACATAAACTGCTCACGCGTGTAAAAAATCCAAAGATTCCTTTACGACAATAAAAACAAGGGGTCGCAGAATGTTTAAAAAAACATATTAACAATAATACTTAGAAAAAATGGGACTAGCAGAAGAATTTTCGTAGCCGCGACTTTTCATAGAAAATGTGAAAATGTCTAAATCTACTAAATGTGCGCGCAATTTTTTAATTCCAGTTTGTGGTTGGGTATGATAATTGATTGTGACTTATTTTCATTAAGCGCCACTGCAATTTAACCAATGATTCAGAAGGGCTTTTCTTATGCCCCTACAAAATCCGGCCCTCCGCGAAAGGAATACCTTAAGGCCGGAGTCTGAATTAGAAGGTCCGAAAAATCGTTTTTTTATTGCTTAAATCGATAGATAAACTATCCAAGAATATATTTACAAAGTTACAGAGGCCAATTGTAAATATTTTCGGAGATACAAGGCCGAAAGCAGAGAAGCGATTGATATTTCCTCCCATTGAAATCTTTGAAGCGCGTTTTCTCCAGATTTTATTTTCACGATTTTTCTAAATTGGCGGGCGTGATAGCAAAAAAAAACTAAACGACCTATTGAATCAAACCTAAGTTTATTTTTTCACTATGAAAATCTCTTCTAAGTGAATTAAAAAAGTCGTTTAAAAAGTCTTTTTAAAGATTTTTTATAGCACGTTAAAGTGTTTTTTTAACACGATTTTTTTTCAAATCTGAGAAAAGTTATAATTTCACGATTTTTTTAGCTTTTTCTTAATTCACCCAGAAGAAAAATATATAACAATGGAAAATTTGATTGGTTTTTTTGTTTCAGTCAAGAATTACGAGCTGCATCTTTCCCGCCGATTGGGGACTGCAGCGGCTAATAAATATGCAGTCATTTTTTGTATCATGTTGAAACATTTTTTTTATACATTTCAAATATACATGAAAAGATACCCCAATGTTTACTGGGCTCACTTGTGTTTTCCCTTCTAAAAAAATTCTCGAACAATCGCTTTTTTGGACCTTCTAATTCAAGCTCCCGCTTCAAGCCCGCGACCAATTCCTCTATCCCGAGATTTTTAATCGCCGAGGGTACTAAACATTCGATACTAATAGTTGGTTGTCTAGGCACTTCGTATTCATTATTAAGAGCAAAAGAAATTATGATTTGTAAATCTCATATTTCTTTTTCGCGTTTTTAAGAAATTGTCCATGCTCCGTACCTCGTCACTCTCTCACTCTCTCTCTCTCTCTCTCTCCCTCTCCCTCTCCCTCTCGCTCTCTCTCCCTCTCTCCCTCTCTCCCTCTCTCCCTCCCTCCCTCCCTCCCTCCCTCCCTCCCTCACCCCC